>WBMV01004855.1:331-14999 GCA_013396655.1 Campylorhamphus procurvoides | reverse complement strand
CCCTATGGGAATGTGTGTGTGTCTCTATGGGAATGTCCTGTGTGTGTCCCTGTGGAATGCCGTGTCCGTCCCGTGGGAATGTGTGTGTGTCCCTATGGAAAGTGTGTGTGTCCCTATGGGAATGTGTGTGTGTCCCTATGGAAAGTGTGTGTGTCCCTATGGGAATGTGTGTGTGTCCCTATGGAAAGTGTGTGTGTCCCTATGGGAATGTGTGTGTGTCCTATGGGAATGCCGTGTGCATCCCCATGNGTGGAATGCTGTGTGTGTCCCTGTGGAATGCCATGTGTGTTCCTGTGGAATGCCGTGTCCGTCCCGTGGGAATGTGTGTGTGTCCCTATGGGAATGTGTGTGTGTCCTATGGGAATGCCGTGTGCATCCCCATGGAATGCCGTGTGCGTCCTATGGGAATGCCGTGTGCGTCCTATGGGAATGCCGTGTGCGTCCTATGGGAATGCCGTGTGCGTCCTATGGGAATGCCGTGTGCGTCCTATGGGAATGCCGTGTGCGTCCTATGGGAATGCCGTGTGCGTCCTATGGGAATGCCGTGTGCGTCCTATGGGAATGCCGTGTGTGTCCCCATGGGAATGTTCTCTCCATTCCTGTGGGAACATTCTCTCCATCCCTGTAGGAATGTTGTCTCCATTCCCCCCTGGCACCTCTGCACTTCTCCCTTCTTGCAGGCTCTTTCCATCCCTCCTCAGAGATTCCTTCCCTAGCTGAAGGAAGTTTTCCCTCCTACCTGGATGCAGTTCCTCTCCCTACCTGGAGGTTGTTCTTCCCACCTGGAGGCTGATCCTCTCCCTACTGGAGCCTGTTTTCCTTCCTCCCTCCCTGGAGGCTGTTTCCATCCCCACCTGGAGGTTGTTTCCCTGCCTGGAGGCAGTTTCTCTTCCCCGAATGCCGTGTGTGTCCCCACCTACCTGGAGGCTGTTTCCATCCCTCCCTGGAGGCAGTTTTCCTCCCTATTGGAGGTTATATCTCTACCTGGAAGGACTTTCCTTCCCTACTCCAGGGAATTCTGTCACTATTCCCTTCAACCACTGACCATCAAACTTTCCCTCATTTCCTTCCCAACAGCATCATACCAGGATCTCACACCTTATATATCCCTTGCTTCCCATTTTAAGACTGGCCTACAAAGGGAGTGGATAAATTAAATCAGGGGGAAAAAAGTGCCTTCCTGCCAGCAAGAGTGTGATCCCTGCTTATGGCAGATTCCCTGGAAGAGCCCAGCACTTCCAGGGGCAGCTCCTTGTGCTCTGGGTGTGATCCATGGATCCTGGAACTGCAAACTTTGCCCAGAGTTTAGGACTGGCCAGAGGGCAGGGTTAGATGGGATTTTGGGAAGGAATTGGTGGCTGGGAGGGTGGGCAGGCCCTGGCACAGGGTGCCCAGAGAAGCTGGGGCTGCCCCTGGATCCCTGGGAGTGTCCAAGGCCAGGTTGGACAGGGCTTGGAGCACCCTGGGCTGGTGGGAGGTGTCCCTGGATGGGCTTTCATGTCCCTTCCAACCCCAAACCAGTGTGGGATTCTGTGACACTTCAGGGGATCAAATGGAGTTTGTCCAAACATTCCTCCAGAGCATCAGGAATTGCCACCCCACGTGCCACGACAGGCCCAGACCAGCCTTGGGAGGAAAAGCTGTGAGGTGTGAGAAGCTCAGATAAGATCATTTAGGAAGACAAGTCTGGTCATGTGTCCCCCTCCTAAATAAAGTCATTCCTGTCATACAGAGCAATATCCTGCCCAATTCAGGGGAGAATTAGCAAATGCCAGTGCAACT
This sequence comes from Campylorhamphus procurvoides, assembly GCA_013396655.1. Classification (NCBI taxonomy): domain Eukaryota; kingdom Metazoa; phylum Chordata; class Aves; order Passeriformes; family Dendrocolaptidae; genus Campylorhamphus; species Campylorhamphus procurvoides. Next base: position 13,217 of record WBMV01004855.1, on the reverse strand, counting down.
TTTGCCTGAGTCAGGAGAACTACCCAGATTTGACAGCAGTTAAAAAAAAAAACCAAACCACATTATTTTAAATAGAATAGAAAAAGGCACTTTTATGAAGCCATCAAAGTGAATTAGACCCATTTGGAAAATAAATTAACACATTTTCACACTTTGTGGGCAAGAAGATTTATGTCTGAAACCCCACTGTAATAATTTCTGAAGTTATTTTTTTAACAAGTTTATAGCTTTTATCTCCAAAAATATATTTATATTTCACAGAGTGCAACATCAAGATTCATAATTTAAGTTTCGATTAAATTTCCCCCAAAATAACCATCACCTGAGAGGAAAAAAAAAAACCCACAGGGAAAAGTGCTGACTTCAAATCCCCCCTGGCCTCTGCCTGCTTTGCATTTTCATGTTCTTTATTCTGTTAATACATGTCAGGGCCACACCTCGTGGGGGAGGAAGTTGCTTTTGCAATCCCTTGGTGAGATTTACCACTGACAGGCAACACTTCTGGCAGGGAGGGGAGGTGGGATTGTTCCCTGGTGAGGAGAGGAGCTTTGCTCTGCAGGGCTCTGAATTTCCAGGGGTCACTTTGCTGGTAAAGCAGATGCCACCAGGAGAACAAAGAGAGGAAAAGAAAATCCAAAAACGCAGGTTAAGCCCCTTTTTCCCCTCACTCTGCCCTCCTGTGCTAACCCAACCCTTCTTGCTCGTCAGAGGAGATCAGAAAATAACTTTTTATGAAAAAATGGGTGTCAGATTGCCTGGTACAAGCTCCCCACAATGTGTGTTATCCAACACCCTGTGAACACCCACTTTAAATTAAACACCCTCATACTCTGTCCCTGAGGCCACAACATTCTGTTCTGCAGAACACACCGAGGTAACTCAGCTCAGACCAAACCTTTTTGACATCTCTCCCTCCACAGACCCTTCCAGGTGTATCTCTGGTGAAAACTGAGCACCAACAGAGCCCAGAAGAAAGAAAAGAAAGCATTGTCTGAGCTCCCCTCGTGCCAGCCCAGTGGGAAATGGGAACACTTCTTGACTCATCCCTGTTTGGGCTCCAAGGGAAACAGCAGGACTCAATTAAGGCAGGTTTCTGGAGCTTCCCTCCCTTCACATCTGCTTTTACAGAGACCATTTCCTCTGGATTGCTCAACTGGCTGCACTAAGGGCAGCTCCTGTTGCGTTACCAGTATTCAGAGGTAAAAAAAACCCCAAAGTAGCTCCTGATCAGAGCTGATCCCCAGCTGTAAATTGAATGAAAAATGACTGTTTGTGTCCATGTTTTCATTTTCAGCTCTATAAAAAACAGAAACAGTGATCAGACAGCATATCTGAGCTGCACATCTGAATTGATTTGGGTCTGGTAATCCTTGCTAAGCTTATTTTTCTGTGAAATACTCCACATTCACATTGAAGGCTCTGAATATTGTTTTGAATCTCTGATAAAGCCCTTAATTCCACATCAGCAGGACCCTTAAGCAGGGCTTATCCTCCTATTCCATGACTCCCATGTAATCTTACAGGGCTGTGGCCTCCAATTGAAATGCAATCAGAGAGAAATCACGCAGAGAACCCAACAGTGTTTCAGACCCACCAGAGACATGGGAATAAGGTGGATAACCCCACCTTGGAGGTTCTTCCTGTGCTTGGAGACCCTCAGGTGGACAAACCTCCACACCACAGCTAATTCATTTGCCACACCCAGAGGTTGTGGGTGAGGGAGACCATCCCAAACGCCGGTCAGAGAGCACCACGTTGTTTGATCCATGTCCTTGAGGAGTTCACCAGTAGGTGCCAGGTCCCAGAGGGCAGAGCTCAGAGGTGGAAGCGGTGCCGGGCCTCGTCGGCGATGACGGCGGCGATGGCCAGGGCGGAGGTGGCCGCGGGGGACGGCGCGTTCCGCACGTGCAGCACCCGGCCCCCCGCGCCCCCCGAGAACACAAAGTCATCCACCAGCTGCCCCTCGCTGTCCAAGGCCTGGGCTCTCACCCCAGAGGGGCCCCTGTGAAACCAAGGGCAGCTCAGGAGGTGGGATAGGAGTCCCCTCGCCAAGGGGGAAGATGGGCACTCATCAGGCAGAGGGGGGGATGTCTCATGGGATCACAGGTTGGGAAGGATCTTCAGGGTCATCAAGTCCACCCTGTGCCCAGTCCTGCCTTGGGCACCTCCAGGGCTGGGCACTCCAACCCTCCCCGGGCAGCCCCTGCCAAGGCCTGACCACCCTTTGCAGGCAGGAATCCCTGCCTAAGAACATGGGCAGGCAGCCAAGCAGAGGAGCTTCTCTGTCCTTCCTGGTGGAGAAGCTGCTCTCCCACACTTGCACAAACACACCCTGTCTTTCCAAGAAGGAAACCCTCTGTTTTGCCCTTGTCAGACGTGCATTTCATGCCTCTCCTGTGCTGTGCTCCTTTTCATCATGGTTGGGCTTTTCTCCTTCCAGATTTTCTCCCTGTAAATGTCTGGGCAGTTGAACCCACCTGTCTTTACTCAGTTGCCTCATCATTCCTCACAAGCATTTCTGAACTCCCCTGAATTAGTTTCTCTCCCCACTCAGCAAGAAGCTGAGCACAATTTTTATTGAGGTGATTAAACTGAGTCAATATTCACTCAGTAGCAACTGACAGACTGGTTTCCCCCCTGAATTTCCTGAATGTTTTGCTTTCTTTGTGAACTCAGATTATGTTCAGGCTACTGAATGTGTCACTGGGAAAAAGAGGCCTTTTCTTCTGAGGGAATATGTCACAGGAGTTCATTTCAGGCTATGGGGAGTGTAGGAAGACACACAAATATTCATCCAACCTGCCTATACACAAGCAAATACAACATAAAAGATCTTCCTGTACAAAGTGCCACAGGATGGTTTGGGCTGGAAGGACCTCAAAGAGCATCTCATTCCACTCCCTGCCATGGGCAGGGACACCTCCCACCAGCCCAGGGTGCTCCAAGCCCCATCCAATCTGGCCTTGGACACTCCCAGGGATCCAGGGGCAGCCACAGCTTCTCTGGGCACCCTGTGCCAGGGCCTGCCCACCCTCCCAGCCACCAATTCCTTCCCAATATCCCATCTAAACCTACTTTCCTAGTTTGAAGCCATTCCCTTGTCCTGTCCCTCCAGCCCTTGTCTCTCCCCATCTTTCTTGTGGCCCCTTCAGGCCCTGGAAGGCCACAATGAGGTCACCCCAAAGCTTCTCTTCTCCAGGCTGGACAATCCCAATCCTCCAGCCCTCTGACCATCTTGGGGCCTCCTTGGCCTCACCCCAGCAGCTCCTTGTCCTCCCTGTGCTGTTCCCCAGGGCTGGAGGCAGCTCTGTGCTTTGACAGCACATTTTGGGGAAGAAGGCAGAAAGCCCGTGCCAAGTTTGTCCCTGTTCAAACCAGGGATTTAACAAGGCCTGGGGTGTTTCTGATGGGAAAAGCCACCTTTACCTGAGCACATCACTGGTGGTGACCTCAGGGATGAACCTCTGGAGCTGCTTCACCTGGGCACTGAGGGAACAGGCTCTGTACACCTCACCCAGGCCGTAGGACACGTTCCTCAGCACCAGCTTCCAGAGCCCACTGCAGGGAGAAAGGGAGGGCAGGAGACACAAACCTTCCCCCAAAGTGCAGCCAGGTCAGACCAGCACAGTCAGAGAAGGCAGCAGATGTGACTGCATGGCAGAAATTCCCACTCCCAGCATCAGGAATGCCATGTGCTTTCAGTTTGAGAAATATATGTTTGCAATTTTCTGCTTCAACAAACCTTGTTTACAGGGATGGAGAGTTGTATTTATATAATTCCTGTGGGAATTGACTATGAACTCGACCCCTGGAAGTGTCCAAGGCCAGGTTGGATGGGGCTTGGAGCAACCTGAACTGGTGGAAGGTGTCCCTGCCCATGGCAGGGGTGGGATTGGATGGGCTTTAAGGCCCTTCCAACCCAAACCATGCTGGGATTCCATGATTCCTTCCTACATCCAGGATTTTTCCCTGGTCCCATCAAATGGCAAGGGAAGACACATGACATTTGAGACTTTACCCCACCCCTCCAGCTGCCAGTCACTGAATCTTGCTGTGTCTCTGCAAATCCTGGCTCTTGCTCTGCTTTCCTCAGGTCTTTCCCTATAAAAATACCCAGACAATGATGAAGAAGCTTCCAACTCTTCCCTGAATTTAATAGAGCTGTTTGACAGAAAGCTCTTTTCCAGTGCCCTGGCCTGTTTTTCAGCCTTTCCTTAGATCTTCCACAATATTTTCATATACTTTTTCAAGTCTCATTCCCAAAACTGAGCACTTGATAATGAGCATTCCTACAGATCACAGAATCCCAGAGTGGTTTGGGTTGGAAGGGACCTTAAAGGCCATTTCATTCTAATCTTGTGCCATGGCAGGGACACCTCCCACCAGCCCAGGTTGTTCCAAAACCCATCCAACCTGGCCTTGGACACTCCCAGGGATCCAGGGGCAGCCACAGCTTCTCTAGGAAATCCATTCCAGCCTCTCCCCACCCTCCCAGCCACCAATTCCTTCCCAATATCTCATCCAGCCCTGCCCTCTGGCACTGGGAAGCCATTCCCTGTGTCCTGTCCCTCCATCCCTTGTCCCCAGTCCCTCTCCAGCTCTCCTGGAGCCCCTTTAGCCCTCCCCTTCTCCAGGTGAGCACTCCCAGCTCTCCCAGCCTTCCAAGAACCCTCTGCAGGTATTGTAATTAGGCTGTCTGGGTTGATTACAACATTACAGTGCACTGGACCAAAATCATTCCTGCCCCAGCACCCTCTGAGGAGCACCCACATTCCCAGACTGGCTGAGACATGTCCTGGGAGTTTATGAAAATCCAACATAAATCACACAAAGTCAAATATCTTGGGCAAACCCACTCTTATCAGCACAAAAAAAAAAACCCCAAAACACCCGGGAAAAGCAGGATTTTTGGCAAGAACTGGCTCCCCGTGGGTCACATTTAAATAAGAGCATGCAGCAGACAGAAGGAAAAGGCTTTACCTGTAGGTCACAGCATCCAAAAAGTCCTCAGTGCTGAAGTCAAAGAACTTGTAGCCCTCTCTCTTAAAGGCCAACACTGCATTAGGCCCGAGCCAAACACTGCCATCCATCCTGGGTGTGAAGTGGAATCCCAGGAAAGGGAAGCGAGGGTTGGGAACCTGAAGTGGGATACAGGAGTTTTGACAGCAAATTTCCAGCCACTACAACAAAATTCCAGGCACTGAACCATAAAACTGTCTTCTGCACTGGTTTTTCTGCTTGGTAATTGTGCAGTTGTAGGCCATAATTCATTAAAACACTGAAGAGCAGGGCCAGGCAAGGCTGAATCTTAGGAGGAAAACAAACAACAGGGGAAGAAACAGTCCACATGATTTCTCAGGATATAAATCAGCCCACAACAAACCCAAAGACACACTAATGCTACTCACCAGCAGCAATTACCCTGCAATAAAGGAGATCCCAAACTATTGGGGAAACCTCCCAGGTCTGTATTGCTCAAATCAATAACAAATATCTGCATTTCCTTCTTTGTTCCAGGCCCTCCCTGCCATCCCAAGACAGGATCCTGAGTGATTCCCAGCTCAGACAAACATCAAAGGCCAGAGTGCCACAATTTTCCTGAATGTCCAGTGTTCAGCAGGCAAATTGAAGCTCATTTGCAGAAAGGCAATATTTCCATGTGCTGCAGGAATTAGCTGCCCTAATTCCCTCTTCTTGCTTTATAACTCCACTTTCACCCCCTTCATCCCATCCCACACACATTTCATCCCATTATTTGTCTGTTTTAGAGGTAGAAGGGCTGTCTTTTTCCTTCCATGTCTATTTTTGATGACACAAAGCAAAGCCAATTCAAAAATGAGCCTGAGAGGCAAACACCTAAATCTGGTATTAATTAATAATCAGGTATTTAACTGGTATTATAACTGATCTATGAGTGGTATTAATTAATAATAATTTGGTGTTAGCACACAAGATTTAAAGGCTGTGTCAGGTAATTCATCCCAGAATCATTTAGGTTGGAAAAGACTTCCAGTGTTCTTTATGAACTTCCTGAGGGTACAATCAATCCCCTCATCCAGATTACTAATAAAGATCCAAAATAGGATGGTTATAGTTATCTAAATAATCTGAATCTAAATATCTGAATCCTGCCCACAGATTTATTTTAGAACCCAAAGAGAGAAGCCAGACTTTTCTGGACTTGTGGCTTTCATTCTGCTTCATTTCCCCCCTATGAAATAAATAAACCAGTAAATGTGGCACTTCTGCATTTCCCTCATAAATTAGCCAAAAAAAGCTGTTCTGCCACAAAACAACTGTCTCTGGGAGCAGGGTGGGAGGGGAAATACAGGGAGCACTTACTGGGTAAATATTCCCTCTGACCAAATAGCTCTTGTGGGGTTTGAGCACCAAATAATCCCCTCTGAAAGGGACAATCCTGGGCTCGGGGCTGCAGCCACTGATGGCAGCCAGACGGTCTGAGTGGAGCCCTGCACAGGTCAGGAGGTGCCCACAGGAGATCTCCTCACCCTGGGGGGAAAGAACAGACCCAAACACACACAAATTCAATGGATTTACTGAAAAAAAGCAGCCAGGGGAAAAAAGTAGAGGGTGAAATCAAGGTGGTTTCACCCCGCGTGGTGGGAGCAGCAATACTGGGGGGTTTTATCCAAAAATTCATATTTAACACCTTATCAAATCACAAACTACTATTATTCATTTATTTTTAAATACTGTGGAGTTTTTTTTCTTTAATTTTCTTCCATACTTGCATTAAAAAATAGCAGCATTTGGTGAAGGAATCTTAATACGTTTTGGAAGCTGCTTTTTAATGAAAGAGCAAAAAACACAAGGAAAAAGCAGCAGAACTGAATTTAAAACATCCTGGGAGGGGTTTGAGGTTGGTTTTTGGGCAGATATTCCCTCCTGAAGGTGAAGAGGTCACAAGCACATTGCAGGAGCACCCCCTGAACGTGTACCTGGTTTACATCTGGTTTACACCAGCTTGTGGTTTTCTGGTGATAAAATGACAATAAAATGACGTAAAATGCCTCCTTATCATTTTATAGATGCCAAGGCCCAAAAGCAAACAGGAAAATAGGTGTTTGTCACCAGAGTCATCAAAGGAATCCTTGGAAAGGCAAGCATGAGATTGTGCAAACAAAGCAGATAAGGGACAATTAAACATGAGTTAGGCAGCAGAAAGTTATACTTCATTATTTTATATTATTATGATTATTATAAAATTTGAACATGCAGCTGTTTTATTACATCAGGCTTAGATTACAGTGATCATTTCACTGCTTATTAATTCAGCAGGATTCAAGAAGAAAAGCTGAAGGAAAGGAGTAGAATCTTCCTGTAAGGAATTAAAACTTCTGCTTCATTCTTACCTTTTTGTTCCTGACAATGACTGGGTATTTCAGTCCTGAAATAGAATGGGACAAGAGAAGGAATTAATAGAACAAGAAACAGAGAACTGACAGGACAAGATTTTGGCTTTGGAATATCTTCAAGTTATGGAACAACTACTGTTGTCATAATTGATGTGGGTGGAGATAATTGTATTTATGAATTAATAGAGGGTTTTTATTCTTCCCTATGTGTGCCAGCACAGACCCAACCTCCCTGCCAGGATCAGGAAAAATCACAATCACAGGAATTCACATGCAAGATTCACCTAAATCTGATTTTAATGGGAGAGAACAACCTTATTCCTCAATTTTTCTATCCCTTTCTTCCATCAGCTTGGAATGTTTCAGCTGAAGGGTGACCTGCCTGCAAAAACACCCCAAAGTGAGTTTGCTCAATAGTCTAATATAATTCTTGCCTTTTTCTCATCCCCAGGAGACAGAAAGGTTCAGAAATGTCATTTCAGTTTAAGCAATAATGTTTTGACCAAAATCTTTGGTAGGACTGCAGTAAATAGAGCTAAAACCCCCTCCCTTACCATCCTCACTTCCTGGAGGACTTTCCTTAGCCATCTCCATGCTTGTGACTTCAAAATCAGTGAAGATTGTCCCCCCTGCTTCCTGGAAATCTTCAGCATAGGACTGGGCCACTTGTTTGTAATCCACAATGCCAGTGTATGGAGAGTCAAGGGCCATCAGTCCCTGGAGGGCATTAAACACACAGAGAAGAGTGAAAGCTGGAATATTTCACCTGGAAATATTTCACCTGGTGCTGCCACCCCCCTAATTTGCTCAGCTGGGTCTTGAACATGCAAAGAATGTTTTATGGAGCAGATACAAAATGTTTACAAGAAAATAAGATAAAAATATTTCTGTCTGTACCTACAAGCACTCATAACTCAGCCCAATAGCAGATGAAACCATGCAGGGAATTTAGATCCAGGTTTTCCTTTGAAACAAGGATATATTGATCAACAACAAATCTGTATTCCATGAACTCCACACACCTCTCCTGCAGTGAAAATAAACAGGCTGAGAAGTGCTACACACCAACCAGAGCAACTGGATTGAAATTGGAACCAAATCCACACTCAGGGATGGGAAGGAATTTTCAGGCTCTTCTGAACTGGTCACTCATGGAAATTACCTCCAGGCCAGAAGAATATTTCTGTTAAATTCTGACATCTTGCCCCCTGAGAAGCTGAGACCTTACAAGCTAATTAAAAGCATGCTAATTAAAATCCCTCACCCTGCAGAAGGGCTCCTTTGCCTGGATCTCCTTTGCCCCGATGAGTCTCAGCCCCGGGACGTTGTTCTGCAGCCCCCTCTCGTACAGAGCTCTGAGCCTTGGGATTTCATCCTGTTCCACAGCCACAATCAGCTTGGGGAAAGACAAGAGGGCAAACAGTGAGCAAAACACACAGCCAGGGCAGGTCTCAAGCCCAAACAGTAGTGAAGGAGTGAACAGGGACTCAAGGTGGGGGGAATGGTTAGGGTGAGTTGCAGAAAATTCTGTAATTTAATATTATTGCTGAGAAAGCACTGATTTATTATGCAGAGTGGATAAACAAACGTTAAACTATAGTTTTAGATTGCTATTAATGGGTAATAATTGTTAAAAAGTACCACCAGACTACAAAGCTGCACGTGCAAGAAGAGGATATGAACCCAAAGAGCCACTGGGATGCTGCTGAAAATAAAAGTGAGAGAATTAAGCCCAAAGTGTAGAGATGTCAAAGAGCCTCAATAAGAGAGTAAGGCCATGCTCTGATGTGATGTGTGGATGGAATTCCACCAGCTCACTTCATTCCCCATGCAGCAGATGGCACAGAAGGAGTTAATGATGGCTCAGTTGGTGCACCTTGCCCTGTGGAGCCAGGAGGAAGAACTGCTCTGCCTGTTTTGATAGAAGAACTTCGTAGAAACACTGGTTAATGTCTTGTTCTGTTCTGCTTACTGGACCAAAGTCTCATTGTGGAGAGAATGCTAGGGAGTAGCATGTAATAAACAATCAGGTAATAATAAATCAGGTAAAAGAGATGTATAAAGTAGATATATAGGAGGCCCAGAGCCAGGACTTTGTAGGCTTGAAGAATTCGGGTTATCTAACAAAGGAAGTTGAAGGCTCAGCTGAGGAAGACTATCATAAATGACCACCAGGGGGATGAATGAGGAGAACACTTAAAACTTGAGCCTAAAGAAGATTCTTGAAAGCTCCACCCTGGGCAGCTGTGCCAGGGATGGAGAACCCTTCCCATGAAGAAGTTTTCCTTAATATCCAATCTAAACCTCCTCTGGTGCACCTTGAGGGTCATATGATCACCGAAAAAGCAGTCTCAACCTCACAGATAAAATGATGGGATTCAACTTCATAATTATCACTCAGGGCCAAGACTTGGGGTTAGGAGAGACACTCCTGTGGAAACAGCAGCCTAGTGATGGCTGAAAATCCCTGAATTGACTTTTAGGACCAACTAGGAAAAGGATTTGGGCTAAAAGAGAGAACTTCAGCACTGCAAAACTGCAGGGTCTGACCACACAGACAGCTGTGCAATGCTCTGGTCCTCACTGTGCACCAAGGACACACCAGGCCAGAAATGGGTCAGAGCACAGAGACAGGGTGGGGAGAGCCATGAAAAACCTTCTCCAAAAGGAATGACAGCAGGCTGAGACTCTCCAGCTGGGAAGGATGATTTTGGGGGAGGAGGGGATATAAAATGACGTGCAACTTGGAGAGTGTGAGCCCAGATTAACAGTTTGCCACCTCCTCCAACACAAGGGCCAGGGCCATTGGGTGAAGTTTGTAGGAGCTGGTTCCAAAATGATGTAACTCCATGCAGTGGGTGGTTGACCCCTGGAACTGCTCCTCAAAGTGTGCTCTGATGCAAAAGACTAATGGAAAGATACTTGGAAGAGAAATTCATTGAGAGTCACCACAGAGAACAGCTCAGGCTCAGAACACAACCTGAGCTAGAACAGTTGGAAGCTTGGAGAATTAATAATTTGCTTGTCATTCCTCATTCCTCCCTGGGCCTCTGCTTACAGACACTTCCAGAAACAGGATACAGGGCTGGGGAGAGCCCAGACTGAATCAGTGCAGCCACCCCTCTGCCCCCAGCACTTCAGGCTGGGGCAGGTGGATGTAACTCTGGAGGAGCACATGGAGCTGGGGCACATCTGGAGTAGCTTCCAAGTCCCTGTGGTTTTTCAGAGCCTGATAAGCCAGGATGTTTGGAAAGCATGTACTGAAAGTCTGTGTGACCCTTGGAGCTACACAGGTGCCCCTCCATGGGACTTGGATCCCACCATTACCTGGGAGCATGGAATCAGGGAACTCCTTGAGCTGGAAAGGACCCACAAGGATGAGATTCCAACTCCTGGTCCTGCACAGACACCCCAACAATCCCCCTGTGCCCCAGAGGATCATCCAAACCCTCCTGGAGCTCTGGCAGCCTTGGGGCTGTGCCCACTGCCCTGGGGAGCCTGGGCAGTGCCCACCACCCTCTAGGGGAAGGACCTTTCCCTGAGATCCCACCTGACCCTTTCCTGACACAATTCCAGCCCTTCCCTGGGTCCTGTCCCTGGTGACAAGAGAGATCAGTGCTGCCCCTTGTGAGGAAGTTGTGATTCCATGATTCTACAATCATAGTCCAACTCAGCCCACAGATAAAGAGAATTAGTATCAAGACCCAGGAAAGAAACAGATTTGAGCTGCTGGAAACAAGAAAACAAAAGGGGATATTCAGCCTGAAGGTGGTTCAGTGTTGCAGAAACTCATCTCTCTGGGCAGAGAGCACAACCAGTAATGCTACACATTACAAAGCCTCAGTTTCCAAAGGCAAGATAAGAACACAGGAATTCCTATACCTTCCCACACCGTTTGTATGGGATTCCCTTCTGGTCACAGTACTGGTAGCAGAGGGCTGCACCCTGCACACACAGCTTGGCCTTCAGGGAGCCAGGAGTGTAGTAAATCCCACTGTGGATCACACCACTGTTGTGGCCACTCTGGTGATGAGCTGAAGAGAAAGCAAAAGACATCATTAAAATACACTTGTTCACACTTAATCACTTCAGCTGCCTAAGAAGTGAGTTATTTGAGGTCCTGCCTTACTTCAGCATTATAAGAGAGGCTCACATGAGCAACTGCTCAGCAAACACAATGAGTTCCTCCCTTGGTCTCAAAAGGTTACAGAAACACTGACACAGCACGACCTGGTTAATGATAACCCATCCCATCTTACAGTGTGTTCAATCAACAGGAAAACACCAAAAAAATTAAGTTTTTCCTCCAAGAACAGGCTAATCAATCAGAACATTTTACATGCTAAAATTGATCTTAAGAAATCTAGGTTTTTTAAAATGAAATGCATCCATCCCTTGGGGTTCCTCCAGCTCCCTGCAGGACCTGCCCTTGCCCTTTTACACCCTGCACTGCTCCTTACTCCAGTTGTTCCCCTTTCTTGACACTCCTGTGCTGCTGGAGCACCAGGAGTCAGCCCTGCAGCTGAACACAGTGAACATTCAGGGGGTTTTTAAGTTGAAGTCCTGATTTGGAGTCCCAGCAGCAAAGCACAGACTGAGGGCAACTGTGCTACTCCACTGAAGGAGGAGTGTGGAAGGAGCTCTCATTAGGGTAGAACCAGCAGTGCCAGGAAATGAAGATGCTGTTCCCAAGGGGAGAACTATCAAAGAATTCCACAATGGTTTAGGTTGGGAGGGATCTTAAACACCATCTCATGGGCAGGGACACCTCCCACCAGCCCAGGGTCCTCCAAGCCCCGTCCAAACTGGCCTTGGACACATCCAGGGGTGGGACATCCACCCCCACTCCAGTGCCAAGGGTGCTGTCCCACAACTACCACCCCAAAAGCTGTGCCTTTCCATACCCAGCTCCTTCTCCTTCTCCAGCACAGCAAAGGACAGCGAGGGGTGACGCTGGATGAGCTCCCGAGCTGCAGCCAGGCCCACGATCCCTGCACCCACCAGCACCACGTCGAAGGAGCTGCAGGGACACCAAGGACAGGGGATACAGGGAAAAGAAAGGATAAGGGAGTAGGGGAATGGGATAGGAGAATGGGAAGGGGATAGAGAGAGGGGTTCAGGATAGCAAAAGGGGATAGGANACAGGGGATACAGGGAAAAGAAAGGATAAGGGAGTAGGGGAATGGGATAGGAGAATGGGAAGGGGATAGAGAGAGGAGTTCAGGATAGCAAAAGGGGATAGGAGATAGGGGAAGGGGATAGGGAATATAGGGAGCAGGGGATATAGGAAATAAGGGGTATAGGAGATAGTAGAAGGGGAGAGGGGATATATGGGAGGGGATATAGGAGACAGGGGAAAGGGGATATAGGGAATATAGGGGATAGGGAGGAATGGGATAGGAGATAAGAAAGGGGGAAAAGGACAGAGAAAGGGGAAGGGGATAGGGAATATAGGAAATAGGGGATATAGGAGATAGTGGAAGGGGAGAGGGGGTGGATGGGAGGGGATA
>WBMV01004836.1:25000-33300 GCA_013396655.1 Campylorhamphus procurvoides | reverse complement strand
GCCTGCTGCAGCCACTGAGGGCAGAACACACCCAGGGCCTTCTAAAGGCTGTGACCCTGAGCTGCCGTGAGCCTGAGCTGCCGTGACCCTGAGCTGCCGTGAGCCTGAGCCCACTACAGCAGGCAGGGGACAACTAACTGCACATCCTGATGCACCACTGTCTCATGGCCAGGCAGCAAGGCCAAATGTTTGAAGGCAGGGATGGATAATGTGCTGATTTCTGCTGGGGCAGAGTTAATTTTCTTTACAGTGCGAAACTGTAGTCCTGAAAAAAGCTTTTAGCTATGGATCTGAAATCCAAAATTACTTATTTCTTGAAATACAGAGAGAAAAAACCCCAGAGTTGTTGCTAAACTGCAGCTATCTGCATCAAAACAATTCACAAATTGAGCCATTTTCTGCTGTGCCAGGTTTACAGACTTCTGGAAAGGGAAATTTTAATACAGCATATACTTGCCTAGAATTTTAAATGAGTGGAATATTGGTAAAATATTCTCTTTTTTTAAAAAAAGCAATTAAGATAAAATGACTTGATAAGGGAAAAATTAAAGCAATTATAAAGCAACACAGCTCATCTACATAAACTGAGACTTGATTTCAAATGTGCTGGGTATTGTTCTCCAAGGCAAGAGATAAAGACTTTGCTCCAAAAATACAATGTTCTTTTATGATCCAAAAATCCCAGCCTTCAAATGTGCTAACTGTCCTAATTAAACGTGTATTTATGCAACAGCTAGTAGGTGAATTCACTATGTTGCAAAACACATCAAATCCCTTCATTTCAACCCATTTTACACAGAACTGTTTACAAGATCCATGGTTAGATTGGTCTAGGTTGGTAGTAGCCCTACTTCTCTCATACATCACAACATATGCTGTGAGTATCTTCTAGCTGGGGCTTAATTACAGCTTGCTCAGGGGTCATTACAAAGAATTAACACACCCACCAAGCACCCAGCTTCCTGCACCTTCCTGTATTCCCAGATCAACACAGAGAAAACAATACCCCAAAGAAGGTGTTAACAATACTGCCTATAAGAGAAAACAAAGGAGGTGTTCACTACTAGTCTACTAATTGTGTACTACTAGTAGTTTCAAATATCTAATAAATTGAGGAATGAGACTTTGGAAAACTCCAATTATGTGACCCAGAACATCAAGCCCTCATTTGCCTGTTGCAACGGTCCAGGAGGGCTTTAGTCAATGGCAGCAGGAACCCACCACAGCCTGGCTACCTGCAGTAAGGCACCCCAAAGAACACCAGTGTGCAGGGGTTTCCAGGGCTCAGTAAGATGTCAGTAACACTGCTGATGTTAATGTCACAGGCTGGGGTGAGCAGGGAAGGAAACACAGCAGGGGTTCATCCTTTTTTTTCCCCAGTGAAATGGCCCCAGATCCAAGACATTAAGGAACACATCAGTCTGACCTTCCCTCACCTTACCACCCTGAGTGTGCAAACCCAAAGGACAACAAGTACTTCTCTATAACAGTATAAATGGCAGCCAGTCTAAATGATTTCCTATATGTAAACCCTATTTAACAGATGAATTTCTAACCAACCTTTTCATCACTGGGGATTGCCACCTCTTTTCCATCTGCATCCTGAGAGCAGTGGAGGAAAAACAGAACAAAACAAATCTATCTGCCATGTATCTGAGGCACAAATTAACATATTCATATAAAGGTCAGAGTCACTTTTACCAAATGAGCAGAGCAGGAATGAAATCTCAAAACAAGACTGGGCAAGCTGGACATGACTTAGCTGCTCTGTATTAGCTGACAGATGCAGAGCAGATCAACAACAAGAAGCAGGGAAGTCAGTGCCATTCAGGGGGAGCAGGACTCACCGAGGGGAGGATTCCTTCGGCCGCTTGCGAGGGGAGGGCGAGGGGCTGCGCGAGTGCGAGTGGCGGCGGCGCCGGCCCACCTCGCCGTTCTTCACGTTGGACCTCTTGGGCCTCTCCTCTTCAGAGGAAGATGAAGAACCAGAATCTACAAACGTAGAAGGATCACTCTCTGGAAAACGACCCTCCCTGCACTTACCACAGTTCCTGATATTCAAACCACCAACCCCCTCTCCCCCAGAACAAGGAGCTGCTATTTAAATGTGGTTCAACTAAAAATGTTGGTCAAGTCAAGTGATAAATAAATCCACCAGAACTGGGTACAAACACCTGCAGCAACCCAGCTCTCCTCAGAAAACTGGGTTAGTCAGGTAATTTAAAAAGCGAACTGCAGTTACTTACAGAAGCATTACATGTACAAAAACTACAACAGGCCCAGGTGAATTTACTGATCTCAAGCATCAAAGAGTCCAAAATTTTAGAAATATTAGGAAATAGCCTACTACAAGAACAGATGGAGTAATCCACAGCACACAATATTTGGGTGTGATGTTAAGAATTCAAAAGTGCAACTTCTAAAAGATGCAAACCTCATAACAAAAGGTATGTAATAGCCCTTCAAAGTTATACTTTTATTCTTCCTGACAAACAATTAAAGTGACCTCATTATGAGTGGCAAATCTATAATTAAGTTAACAATAGCACTGCAGAGCACACAGCAGATGATTTTTATCAGTATTTGAACTTAACCTTAAGTACTTCCTGCAAAAGTAAACTACAATCCAGTTTTAGGAAATTTCTGTCCTCCATACCAGATGAGGATTGTTGATTTTGCCTCCTGTACTGGCGCCTCTGTTGGACAGAATCTGCTGCAGCCATTTTACCTCCTTTGTCTTCTTCTGAAAGGACACACAGGGACAGAACATTTCAATCAAACATACAAACTGGCCATACTCAGGCAGATGCAAAGTCATGTACAGCAGATCATCAAGCATGGGGTCTTCCCTCCCCAAATCTTAAGGTGACATTGAGGTGGAAATAGGGTTTGGCTGAGCTTCTTNATTTTGCCTCCTGTACTGGCGCCTCTGTTGGACAGAATCTGCTGCAGCCATTTTACCTCCTTTGTCTTCTTCTGAAAGGACACACAGGGACAGAACATTTCAATCAAACATACAAATTGGCCATACTCAGGCAGATGCAAGGTCATGTACAGCAGATCACCAAGCATGGGGTCTTCCCCCCCAGATCTTAAGGTAACATCGAGGTGGAAATAGGGTTTGGTTGAGCTTCTCAAGAAAGCTTGGATAAAAATGCTTGAAGCAGCATGACTGATCATCTTTATATTTCCAAAAACACTTGCTTTCAACGCCTGACTATCAAGAGGGTTCAGCACTTCCCTGCCCTTTCCTGTCATGCATTTTGCACTAAAACCCCACCCAGGGGCAGTGCTGAGAAGGGAGAGCCATACCTGATTCTGACAGCTCTGCCTTCCTTGGCTTTGGTGCTGGCGAGGGAGATTCTCTCTTCTCAGTACTCTTATGTTTGGGTGCTGCAAGGCAAAACCAAGAACTGAGCTGCACCTCATCCCCCTGTGCCCACAAAAAGGGCACCCAGGGTCTCTGAGGACACCGGGGCACCAACGGGCCAGGCCAGGGGGACACGAACAAGGACAGGTGCCCCGGGCCAGGCCAGGGGGACACACACAAGGACAGGTGCCCCGGGCCAGGCCAGNGCCGAGGGCGACAGCCGGCGGGCCTTGCGCGGGGGGCTGCACGCCGGCCGCTTCGGGGCCTTCTTGGGCGGGGAGCGCGAGCGCGACGACGACGACGAGGAGCTGCTGCCCGACAGGGAGGCCGAGGAGCGTCTTCTCCTGCAAATCACACACTGCATCAGACCCCGACCACCACACATGGACATTGCAGCACGAACACAGCACTGCAGCTGTTTGCAAGCACAGACACTGAGCCACAGACAACAGCACCTCCAAAACATGGTGGGCAGCCTTCAACGCTTGGCTTGTAGGAGAGGAGAATAACACCCAATCTTTCAGTTATTCTTAAACTACATACTCAGCTAAAAATTGTTAGTGTCACCTTCACTGGCCTTCTGTCAATCTACAGGCTACAACTGAGCTTTTCCCCTGGGAACAATTAGTTTTGTTTGGGCTCTCTACCTTTGGATGGTTAAGAGACTTCTCTGTGTTAGCACATGTGATTTAACGATCCTCAGAACGGATCTGTATGAGAGTTTAGTGTGCAACTACACTGAAGTGGTTTTATACCAGGAGGTAAAAATTTCAGACTACTTAAGGACTTAACAATTCAGAATCAATCTATCCATCCTTATGTTTTAGTCTTTCATCTTTACTCTGCAATTTTAAAAGGTAGGGCCTCAGAATTCTGCGGCAAAATTTGTGGCAAGTTCTGTTGCAATTGTGTACCTGCAGAATCCACCTTTGGCTGCAGAATTCCTGAGAACCTGGAAAAAAGAAACCCTACCTTGAGTGAGATAAACATTTGCTGAAAGGGAGTTCTTGTACATCTTGCAACATACATGTTTGATACTTTTCACAGTTCTCCCAGTAACTGTGTGAAATGAACATATTGACAAACTCAGGCAACAGTCACACCTTGTCACCAAAAGGAAGAAGTGTTCCTTCCTCAAAAAGAACAACTGCTGTGCACAGGAAGCATCGCTTTAATTCTCTTACGATGAAGGGGGTAAGATTCTGGTCTTTCCCCATGAAGACAAAAGTCTCTTTTGCCATTGCCACAGGCAAGTAATTTATTTTGCAAGGCACCTAAGAGCTTTGCTGCTACAACCACTGCTGGTGCTGTCAAAAATGTAACTCCCAACACGAGAGCAGACCTTGAAGGCTTTTAAGTAAAATAACATGAGGAAGAAACACATTTCAAGTCCAAATTTGATTTTGGTTTCCATTTTATGTGATGGAAATGTAAGTCACAATTGAAAAGTTCCTAGAACTAAAATCCAGTTACTTGTTCTTATTTTTTTCTCCAGGCAGGGGGAGAAGTATTAAAGACTCAAAGAAAAAAGTCTTACGAGATGTCATGTCAATCTATGCTGGGAACTACCCAGAGCCATTTGAAGAAGTAGCAGTTCTGAAATGAGCACTTTTCAAAAAGAAGAGTGATGAGAATTCCACCTAAGTCAGAAGGAATCGTTTCACAGCTGCCACTGTGATCCCCCCAACACACTTCTGAAATGTGACACTGCAGTATTTCCATCACCCTAACCCTACACCTGACAGCACGAAGGTGAGATGAACGAGGCAGTTTTGTTAACACTTATTCCCCACAACTGGTGCTCCCTTCAGCTTTCCAAACTTTACACTTGCAGCTGTCCCCAAAAGCAGGACCCTTACCTCCTCACGGGGGATCTGCTCCTCCTGTGCCTGGGTGGGGGTGGCATCCTCCTGGGTGGGCTCCTCCTCCGTGGGGACGGCCGTCGGCGTGGGCTCGGTCGCCTTCTGGGAAAGTAAGGCCTGGCATGAGCAGAAATCCCAAGGAAAAGCAACTATCTAATTCACACATTTGAGGAAACATCCTCAGGGCACGGAGGGCTGAGCTGCTTTTCTCCAAGTGTATCATATTAAGGTAGCATTTAGGTCAGGATGCAAAGTGCACATTCACACACAATCAGGGCTTTAAAGTTTACCAACATCTCTCTATTGTAGTAGAATAATAAACAAAAAAGGAAAAACAAAAGTATTTTACAACATCTTCAGCCCTGAACCCGTCGTAAAGAAAGGCTACACAATTCCCATTATCTAACACATGCCACATTCAGTATTAAGTGGCCCAATTCCTTCTCCAGCCAGTGTTGGTCACTGTGAGCAGCTTCTCATGAACTGACAGAAAGAAAACACTCCCAAACACATTTATGCATCAAATGCATCTTTCTCATTTGGCCTAAAACATCCACAGCTCAACACCTCCAAAAACATCACTAACCAAGAACATTAAGTGGCACCTTCAGCAGAAAATACTGCTTCTCAACCTTCACAACCAGACGTGAAGCCCTACCTTGACCGTGATCTATGACGCCTTCTGGGTCGAGAATGAGATGGAGAACGGGATCGAGATCTTGACCTTGACTTGGACCGAGTTGGGGATCTTTGACGAGTCTTTTCTTTCTCCTTCTCTCTCTCCTTCTTTGAATTACGTTCTGGTGAAGTTTCCTTAGTCTCTGGTACAGGAGGTTCAGGTTTAGGAGCTTTTGGGATATCACTGTTAAAAATAAAGACTTTATTGAGAAGCACATACAAATCATAGTCCACAGAGCAACAAGATATTCCCCTACAACATTCTCCTGTCCATCCTCTGACAAGTTGCTCCAAAACTGTGATGAGTTAGAACAAGGTACAATGATTGAAAGAGAAGAAGAAGTAACACAAGCTGTGTGACAACCTGCTGGAAGACAAGATGGCACCGTTAGAAGTGAAAATAATGACCAGGACAATGAAGTCACACGGGCAGCAAAGCACACTGCCCTTAGAATCCTACACTGGAAGAAGAAATCTTCCCGAAGGTTATTAAATGAATCGTTTGGCTGTTGCAGAGGGACAGGGAGCAGCATTCCCCCAAGTCGGGCTCCAACAGGGTATTAAGGTAATTTCCATCCTTTAAAGGCACCCTCTAGTTGCGCAGGCAGAGCCGTCCCACCCACCTGTTGGAAGTGGCCTCTTGCAGCACGGTCTCCTTTGGCTTGAGGGAGGGCTCAGGCTCCGGCGTGGCCTCCTTCTTCTCCGGGGCAGGGCTGGCGCTGCGGCTCTTGGTGCGGTGGTGGGGCGAGCGCGAGTGGCTGCGCTTGCGCTCCCTGCGCACCGGCGACGAGCGGCGGCGCGGAGAGGGGGACCGAGACTTGCGCCTGGGGACAAGGGCTGCTCAGGGGCACTGCTGGGCATGGGGCAGCCAGCACTGCCCAGGGACACACACACACTGCTGGGCCGGGGCAGCCAGCGCTGCCCAGGGACACACACACACTGCTGGGCCGGGGCAGCCAGCGCTGCCCAGGGACACACACACACTGCTGGGCCGGGGCAGCCAGCGCTGCCCAGGGACACACACACACTGCTGGGCCGGGGCAGCCAGCGCTGCCCAGGGACACACACACACTGCTGGGCCGGGGCAGCCAGCGCTGCCCAGGGACACACACACACTGCTGGGCCGGGGCAGCCAGCGCTGCCCAGGGACACACACACACTGCTGGGCCGGGGCAGCCAGCGCTGCCCAGGGACACACACACACTGCTGGGCCGGGGCAGCCAGCGCTGCCCAGGGACACACACACACTGCTGGGCCGGGGCAGCCAGCGCTGCCCAGGGACACACACACACTGCTGGGCCGGGGCAGCCAGCACTGCCCAGGGACACACACACTGCTGGGCATGGGGCAGCCAGCCCGGCCCAGGGACACACACACACACACACACAGAGCTGCCTTTGCTGCTGCTAACTGACAGGCAAATGAAAGTGTCAAACCGAAAACCCGACCCCCAAACCAAAACCAACAAAGCCTGGAACAGATAACCCATTAACAACAGCTCCTAGTGCAAACAACACCCATGTCAAAGCAGCTCGGGTTTCCTTGCAATTCCTGTTCTGCAGTAAGTCAGGCCAGTCTGCTACAATAGCTAAGGGCAGTATTTCCAAAGTTCCATTAATTTTTCTCTGCCACGTGTCCTTCCTCTGTTCCACAATATTCTCGATACGCTGACAGTGCATTTTCATTACCTTCTTGGACTCCTGGATCTGTCTCTTTTTTCTCTGTTGTCTTTGTCTTCCTTATCTCTCTTCTCCTTGTCTTCATCTTGTTTCTTCATAGAAGCCAGTTTCTCCTGCTCTATCTGCACAACCAAATATCACCACTTAACTCAGAGGCAGCATAAAGACCTTATCAGATATGTATGTCCAACACCAACAAATAACTCCTTCAGGACTAGAACATGTTGCCCAGACAGCAGAGTTCTGCTGAGCTCAAAATGCCTACTGAAACAGCCATCAGTTCTGCCCAGTGCCCAGGACTCATCCACAATTCCATTTCAAAAACCCTACCTGTCGCTGTTTTATTTCTTCTTTCTTCAGTTCCAGAAATGCAGTTGGAATACCAGCAATGTTTTCTTGTGCACTTAATAGCAGTGGCCACAGTTCTCCCATGAACTCCCTAGCATTTTTCCCATTCAAAAAACCAGTCAGGTTGATTTGCATCATTTTGGAATCTGGATTCTGCAAAGAGATATGACAGGAAGACAAACCGGTTATCTGAAAAAACAACAGTCAGTCTATATTAAACTTTAATTAAAACTACCATGGGGGCTAAAATACATATACACTCAAGAACTATTTTTTTAATCTTCCCCTAGTGATCTCTCATCAATTTAAGTTTATTGTACTAATATTTTTTTCTTTTTGTGTCTTACCATAAATATTCAGAAA
>WBMV01004836.1:0-22500 GCA_013396655.1 Campylorhamphus procurvoides | reverse complement strand
TCACCTGACATCAAATTAATCCACTGAAAATTCTCTTTGCTTGGTGTGTTTTGCTTCCTCTCCCCTCAACCCACTTACCTTCTTTTCTAAGCATTCTGCAAATTTCAACTGCTTCAACAGCTTCTTCTGCTTGTTGCTGAAGCGATTGTCCTGCTCTGCACTGGTTCCCTGGAGCACAGGAAACAACAGGTTCAGCCTCTAGGACATTCAACCACCTCCAAGGATTATTTTCCCACAGGACAGAGCAGAGCAGCACCAGTGAAACTGTTCTGTAAGCCCTTTTTTAAAATTTCAGGCAAAATTAGCCTTTCAAGGTGCCTTTAGCACAACCACCTTTACCCCCTGCTGAGGATTTTGGGTGAGCAGCTCCTGAGCCCCACACTGACACCTCAATCATAATCCCACCCTGCCACTGCTCACAAATTAAAGTACAGGAGCCTCAAACTGCCACGAAAAGTTTATGCTGGAAAGCACAAACTTCTCTGAAGGAATAAAGTCTTTTTGCTCTGCCCAAGAACAAAAACGTCCTATTTGCTTACAGTGACATCCCTGAAACCTTTGGGTAACTTCTCTGAGGCAAACCAGCCCCCTGGGAGCCAGCAGAGTACAAAGAATACTCTTTTATTGATCCTGCTCTGTTAAAAGTTCACCAACTCATTCCACTTTCACAGACAGAAACTGCAGGTTAACTCATTTGGAAGGAAAAGGCCTGGAAGTCCAGTTCTGGAAAATTTACTTGTAGAGAAGTAAAGAGAACCAGACAGGAACAAGAGGAAGTGCAGAGCTACAACCAAACCCTGACAGGCTGGTAAGGATTCAGAACAAACCCCCAGTTTGGAAAGTTTGTTCAGGAAACCAACGTGACTGATGGAAAACACAGAGTTTAATACAGGCAACTCCCTACACCTGAAGGAAGGGGTTCAGCACCAGCAATAAGAGAAACTGTGAAGAAACCAAATGATAATAAATAAGAAAAACTCTCAAATTCTCAGGTCCCCAACACTTTGATCAGAAAGCACCTGGAATTAGCAACAACATGCTGCATAGTCATCAGATGTGGAAAGGGAACAAACTGGACATTCCCATTTACTATTGCAGAACATGGGAATCCTACAGACTGACAGTGGACAGGCACTTACCTCTTTATGATATTTGCAGTCTGCTGTGTGGCTCACAACAAACACAGTACTTGCCAATTCACTAAGCAACTTAAGGTTTTGGGTTTTTTCACTTCTTTCCCAACCCAGCAAGGAAGTTTTTTGCCCCCTGTTTATAACACATGGCAAGCAGCAAAAGGAACCAGGTGGGGCAGAGCACGAGGCTCCAGGAATTTAAAGACAGAGACAAACCAGTTTGCACTGAAACTTCACCGAAGTGTGAAGAACTGAAAGAACTATTAATAGGAGCTTTCTTGAGGCAAGGAGTGCAAACTGCTGCCCTTCTGTTATTTCACAAGGTCTCTGGCTCCTCCTGAACCCGCACCACAGCCAGAACACCCTTCACAGCCCCATTTCAGTGCCACGCTGCTTTTTTTTTTTACAAAATGTCACCTTCACGGGCCAGTTTAAAAGAATATCAGATTGTTAATTCCATGCTTTCAGCGCCAGCAATTGTGCTGTCAATTACAACTCCTTCATTTGCAAATTTCACAACAACTGCGGTAGAGCAAATGTAGATTTAACTTTTATTTTTCTCAAGGTAGTACATTAACACAACCCTAAACTAAGGGAAAGGTTACATGTGTGCCATGCTTTAAAAGCATCCTACTTGCTGAAATTGAAAACAACAAGGTAGTGAATATTCAAAATTATCCCGGAAACCCAAAAATAACGTCATTCCAATTAAAGGAAGAAAAAGCTGAAAAGAATTAGATCCTGGGAAGGTTTAATGGTCCCTGCAGAAAATGCAGCCCAGATGTAACAGAGAAGGAAAACTCAACATTAAAAACCAGATGAGAATAAGGCGTGAGTTATTTTTCCTATGAATACACCAAACAACCTTAAAAATTCCTCTCTATAACGAGCGCAGGCCCGTCTATCCGGACGGGAGGCGGGCGGTGCAGACCGCGCTGTCCCGGCACNCACACGCACTGCTCCCATTGGCGGAGGGTCTGCGCGCGCGCCGGAGCGCGGCCAATCAGAGGGTCGGCGCGCGCCGAGTGTGTGTGTATGTGAGTGCGTGTGCGAGTGTGAGTGTGTGACCCGTGCTCTCGCGAGACGTTGGCGCACGCGGCCGTTGGCGGCGGGGAGTCTCGCGAGATCTCGGCCCCCCCTCACGGCGGCGCCCCTCAGCCATGGCGGTCCTTCCCTTCCCTTCCCTTCCTGTCCCGTCCCGCTCGGCCCGAGGGCCGGCACAGCCACACGGGCGGCCCTGGACAGCGCCCGGCACAGCCCCCGCCGGGCCAGGGCCGCCTGCGGCAGCTGGCACAGGGACACAGCCAGGTGGGTTGGGGGTGTCTCCCCACAGGGACACTCTAGGCCCTCCCTGGGCAGCTGCTCCAGGCTCGGCCACAACTGTGGAAAGAAGTTCTGCCTCATGTTGAGGGGGAACTTGTGTTTGAGTTCATGGGCATTGCCCTCTTGTCGTGTCACTGACACCACTGAGCAGAGTCTGGGACCATCCTGTGAGAGCCCCTGGAAATACTGTATGGACTGATGAGATATTTGTGTGGATTGATGAGATATTTGGAGTGATGGGTCCTCTCACAGCCCTCCCTTCCCCACACTGAGCAGGCCCAGCTCCCGCAGTCTCTGCTCCTCACAGAGATGCTCCAGACCCCAAATCCCTTCTGTGGTCTCTGCTGGGCCCTCTCAGCAGCTCCTTTCCCGTCCCAAGGACCCAGCAGTGACACGGTCAGTTCCCTGAGGGGCCACTCCCTGTCTCTCGGTGGCCTCTGTTTAATTACCCAGGGGTGATTTGCCATGAGCTGTCCAGCCCCATCCCACTAAGGACAAACTGGTGTGACTGGTGGAGGGCACACAGAGCTGGGAGTAAAGTCACAGCTCACTGGGGTCAGCACAGACTTATCCACGGTCACAGCCTTGGCTTCTATCCAAAAGGAACTCCTATGTCCTCCATCTTTAAAAAGGATAGGTGCCTTTAAATCAAAAAATAATAAATCAATTTCTACTTAAAGCACAGCAGCTGCTTCCTGCTTCAGCAGCAGCCATTTTAAGTGTTACACGTGAGAGACACGTGGGTTTACAGTTGTGTCTCCGGGAAATAGACTGAAATAAAACCCAAAGAACATTCTTATATTTTGTCTGCTTAGACTTGTGATGATCTGTGTTTTGCACAGCCATACTCAGGGGAGTGCTCAGCTCAGCTGCTCCACAGTCCTGGCACGGGGGGTGAGGGCAAGGCGGGCTGGGATGGGGTGAAGGCAGTGCCTGAAATGTAGTAAAGTTGGCAACTAAGCTTGGAATTGCCTTACGGTTTTGTTGAGAAACACGAGCTCCAAGCGGTCGGCAGGCAGGAGAACACTAGGTGGAGCTCTGTGATCTCTGCTGGGGTGTGAGGATGAAAACAAGGGGTGAGAGCTGCCACCTTGCAGGAGTTTTGGGATCAGGACTTACCCAGCAGTGCAAAATTAAACATTTTACCCGTGTATTTGCATCAGTGAAGTGCCAGCTGTGAGACTGAAGGATCTGACCTCCTGAAGATACTCTGGAAGACTTTTAGGACCAAAAGACCAACTAGTGATTCTTGCAAAGCCAACTATCAGCTATGAGCATAGAAAAAAGTGGTAGTGATACTTTTTCAGTGACCTGTGGCCCCCGTGTTCCTGTTGTCACTGCTGAATTCGGCCCCACTGGTGTTTCAAAGAGAGAAACTGAAGCACAGCACAGAGTTAGGGACTGGCAGTGTTAGTGTCACCCTGCCAAGGAAAAGGGCACTGGGCCACGAGTGCCCAAGTCTTACTGATTTGCAGAGTTTCATGCATAATCTCCAGTAAGTTTTATGTGAATCACAATTAACGTGTTGTCCCCAGGGTAGAGGATTTCTTGAACAGCCCAGTTTGCACTCTCAGTTGTTTCTTTAACCAGCTGGTTTACCTGGGGGCAGGTGTGCAGCAGGGGCAGCTACAAGGGAGCTTCCCCAAAATCTGGGCATTTGGAACTGGAATCTGGGAGCCAGCACAAGGCAGGTGGAATCAGCACTGAAGCAGCTGCTGTTGCAGGACAGGGAGAGCCTGGGATTGTTCCTGGAAAACCTCAATCCACAGCAAATTGCACAAGTGGTAACGCAGTGAAAACACAGGGATTTTTGTCTCTTAGGAAGGTGATTTCGCTTGCTCAGCACAAGCTCTTGGATTTTGCTGCCAGGAGAGAGGAGGGGCTGGGGGGGCCTCCCAGGATGGGCCAATATGAGGCAGATTTTACTGGGATTAGGTTTGGTTTTGACTGAGCAAATAGTGGTGTGGCCAAAGCAGTGATTCTCCTGCCAATAATAGTAATTCTGCAAAACTAGGTGTGCTTATATTAGCTCTGCTTATTCTGCTTGTGAATTTCAGTGGTTTGAAGTGAAGCAAATGGAAAGTAAACAAAATTTGCTAGAAGTAGGTCTGGCTGGTGATGTTAAAAATAACAGTGAGATGGGACGTATCCTTTTAAAGATCTTGATTTCCATCCATGCTCTCAGAACATCCTTAGCTGATCAGAGATAGCAACAGAAAATCAACTCCTTTACATTTTTAGGAAAAAACCTAGATTTGCATCTGCAGCTCCTTCTGAATAATTAAATCAATTATCCCTGCCACAAAAAATAAGTAGAGAACTAGGACAAGTAAAGTATTTACATCGAGATTCAGAAATTTCACAAACAGCTGTCTCAATATTTAGTTTGGAATTCAAACCCTGCTCCAGTTTCAGAAAAGAAAAGTCTGCAAAGTAATTGAATTTAGTTTCTGCACAAAAAAAAAAAAGAAACTGTTAGTAAAAGTGACCTGTTCAAGAGGTGTCATCCTTGAAAAAATATAA
Source organism: Campylorhamphus procurvoides (assembly GCA_013396655.1). NCBI lineage: Eukaryota > Metazoa > Chordata > Aves > Passeriformes > Dendrocolaptidae > Campylorhamphus > Campylorhamphus procurvoides. The sequence continues at coordinate 17,521 of WBMV01004836.1, read as the reverse complement.
AAAGCCCCTCCTGTCTGTCTGTCAGCCCCTTTGGGGCTCTTTTGCCCCAGGCTCAGACAATCAGCACTGACAATGCTGCTCTGTGTTCCCACTCAGAGGGCTGTGAATATCCTTGGGAATTCTTCGTGGCGTTGCTGTACACCCACAGCCATCACACTTGGAAAACAACGGTGCTTTTGCTCTGTTTCTAGAAAAAGAAATGTCTAAAAATAGTTGCAGCTTGGTCTGCACCGGAGAACAAAGCCTGGCAGGGGGTGAGTGGCACTCTGGGGCTCCATAAAGCTTTATTTGCCTCACACAAGCTGATTCCTTCTATTTCCATGCTTATTTTTTCAGTTAGAGAACTCAGATTTTGTGTAAGGCAACACATTCTCACACAGCTCCAGCACTGAACCTGAAGCAATTCTTGAGAGTGAAAAACCTCAGACACCAAGTTCATTTGGAAATTGAGAGTTTATAGAAATAGTTTTAAAATACTGGAAAATAAAAAGTAACTTTTTATCTCAACCCATACATACATGACATTGGAAACACAAAAGATGAGTAACATCAATACAATTCAGATGCTTCCTGTACTATCCATCACGTATAAAATAGACCACAAACCTGTGTCATGTAATTCATAACAAACCCAGGTCCCACCTGAGTTTTGGCATGTCCAGATTTTAATTCCTGTTTATCAGCAGAACAGAAGTTCAAACTCTGAGCAGGCAAAAGCTCCACAAAATCTGAGCTGCATCTTCTCCCTTTATCTGCTCTCTCCAGCCCCAGGGCTCTGTCAGAAGCCTCACTGCCTTCCTCATGACTCCTCTGCCTCCACCAGCTGATTTCAGTCACAGAAAGTGTCCAGACCTCTGATGTTTCCTCCCAAAGACAGAGGTGAGGACTAATTACAGTCTACAGATGAAGCAGCAGCTCGTTGCTGTGCTGAGGTCGCAGGTCCACGTGAGTAGCAGTTCCATCTCCTCTCAGGGAGGCCGAGGGGGGTTACCTGTGGTGCACGTGGATATCCACAGGGATGAAGGTCACCGTGGGGGGCTGGCACAGGCTGGGGCTGCCCTGCCCCAGGGCGGGGGGCACTGCTGCCTTGGAGGGCTTGGGCTGCAGCTCCCTCCTCACCCGCATGTGCCTGCAGAGGGAAGGGGACACTGTCACCAGGGCCTGCACCTCTGCTGGCTGCTCCCATGCTGAGCCTGGGCAACGTTCCCACAGAACCAGCTTACACTGAACAGGTATTTAAAATCGATAAAACAAAGGCCAGCATTTCATCCCAAAGGTACCAAGTGGTAAGTCTGTGCTTCCAGAGCATGTAAGCTCTGAGGAGTGAGAAATCAGTCTCCTCTGGCAGCCTTGATGTGCCCTCAGACCTTTCCTACACCAACAGGAGTCCCTAAAAAGAGCTTGCACCAAGCATCCTCCATCAAGGACTTCAGCTTCCCAACAATCAGAGCACTGACTGGGAGAACCAGGGCACTTCAATCAGCACATTAAGGTTTAGATTCTTGTGGAAATTGCCAACAAGAAGTCCTGAAATGCTCTGCTGGCTGAGAGCAGTGACTTTGGTTCATCTTCTTTGGCCTTAGTGAACACAGAGTTTGGCCACATACCTGTTATATGTTTTCAAGATGAGCAGAACCACTGTAAAAATAATGATCACACCTACTACGATGGCAGCAACTATTGCCCCAGAACCTAGGGGAGAAACAGGGGGGGAGAAAAGGCCTTACTTACAAAGCTGTCATTGTACTGTGAAGTTTGATAAGTTCAAGGCCCACTTCAAAAAAAAGAAAGCCACCAGCTGCCTCCTTTTCTTACTTTGATAGAGACTTTGTTCTTGAGACTTTGTGGTCACATTCACTGAGAGCTGAGTGTTATTGATCGGTGGCGTGGCCGTCGTCATCTTGATTCAGCTGCAGAGGGAAACAGAAGAGTGAGGTCATAAAACATTAATGAAATATTAATATTAATGAAGAATAAAACCCTAATTTGAAGGTTCAAAAGTTACATGACAAACAAGAGGCATCCCATGACAGGGTTACTGCAATGTGGCTGTGACAAAAGGTTGGGGTGAGTCCAGCCCAGCACCTCCCTCACACCAGAGTCAGCTCAGGTCTGTCACTGCCAGTGCACAAGATTCCACGTGGACAGCTGAAAAACCCCACACTCCTGGGTTTGGGCAGAGTAAAACCAGACCTAGAAAGAGCAGCCTGGATGTTTACTGATTTTATAAGCCTTTTCCAAATGTTTTCTAAATGTACCTGGTAACCCGAGCCATTAAAGGGCTCCTTCAGGCCGAGAGGGGTGTGAGCACCACTTCAAACAGCCCTCTGAAACCACTTCAGCTCCAGCTCCAGAGAGCTGCTAAACTCCAACCATCCACTGAAAAGTAAATTATTCCTCAACACTTGATATGGAATTGAGTCTCCCATTTCAGATTCTTCCCAGTTCAGTCAGGCAGGACTGTTATACTTCACTGGGATATTGTGTCTTAATACAGTTAATTTTACACAGAACAAGAAACACAACAGCCAGGAATAATTAAGTGGCTAGAAATCAGTTGACAATAAAAATAACTGGATATCTGAGAGCAGCCTGCCCTCCCTTCTCCCTGTTGAGGCTTTCCCAAAGGTTTCTGCAAAGCAGCATCTCTCAAATACAACACACGCAGTGGCAAGGCACAGATTTGAGAGGCAGGAGGACACAAGGTGATGGATGGTGACAGGCAGGGGCTTGTTTAGGGTGGGGAGGGCACTGAATCAACACACATTGTGTCCTTGGGAGCTCCATGGCAGGTCAGTGAGGAGAGAGGGATCAGGGAGGGAGGCAGGCAGTGTTTGCCTGGGGATGTAGGATCAAAACAGCAGGGTCCACTCATCAAATACTTTGATCCCCTGAAGTTAAAAGTTTGGGTTTCTTCTTTTATCTAAAACCCAAAAATAACTCTGTCCCAAGTCTGTGAGTGGGTCATTGTCCTCTGACTGAATGATTCCTTTGTTTAGCCAAGGCCACGTTAATTCAGCAACAGGAACATCAGCTGTAGATCTTTCAAAGCTGAACTATTTTGTGTTTAGAGTTTGCCCAGCCTTATTGAAGAGCAGAGGACGGGGTTCACACACACCTGGGGGAACCTGAGCTCAGGGAAGAGCTGGCCCTGGCCCTCCCCACCCATCCACGTGGGTGAAGGTTGTACCACTGGCAGCAGGGGCTGAAGAGACTCTCCATCACTCTGCAGGCAGTGGAGAGCTGGGCAGGTGTTCTGATGTGGGCAGAATTCAGGAAAAGCCACGTCCAGCTGTCCCTCTGTGGCTCCCGAGCAGAACAGCTCAAATCCCAGACCTACAGAAGTGTTTTTCTCCTCCTCTGGCTACTAAAATAAAACCCCCCACATAAATAAGGCTGAAAATTTTGACACTAGGCCATGTAATATTCACGCTTCGTACCTTCCATCTGGTTCAAACCACCTTGGGAATGGTTGAGCTGTTTGGGCATGAGTCACCCAAACCTAAAGAATTTTTATTGTTGTCAGTGAAACCGCCTGTTTACGAATAGGATTAATTTATCCAACAGGGTGTAACAAACTGAGGTGCAAGTTGAAAAACACACCAGATCAGTTTTTCCCTCAATTGTGTAGCAAGTCAAGAGGTCCAAGGTCTGTGTCTCTGGCCAGGGCAGGAGGTGCCTGTCCTTTACCTGCAGCAAGTCCCTGCTCCATTCCTGCCCCATGAATCAGGCAGGTTCCACCTGACTGAGCCTCTGCTGCGAGACTCAAGGACCCAGCAATGCCCAGCAAAATCTATGGGACCCTACTGGTTTGGGGGGTATTGCAGCCTGGATCCTACTCTGTACAGAAAAACATTTGGAAAATCAAGAGTGCTGGATAAAAACCATTCAGCAGGGGAGAAGAAATGGACTTTGATACAGCAATCACAGGACATTCCTTCTCCATGACACAGAGCTGCACTTCCCCCTGTGCACACACACCTGCCTGGCTCTGAGAGCCACCAATTCCCCCAGTGCTCTCCAGCCTCGGGGTGGAGGCTCTCACTGCTTATTTTTGCATCCCCACATTACAGAGCTGGAAGTGTTTCCATAAAGTTAAACTTGGGGCACGTTTCCATGTAAAACACCTTTGCAGATACAGTGTGGAGGTTGTTTTGGCCAGTGGCAGCAATGCCCCTGTTCATAGAGCCTTCCTGCCTGCCCTGCTGGATTTCAGCTGAGGGGCCCTGCTTGCTGAGGAGGGGATGGGGATCAGAGCTCACCTGTCAGCATCTCCTGCAGCACCTGGCAATTCCAGGAAGGGGGACAGGGGACAGAGGGCTTTGTTTGAGTCTTTTCCAGGAGAGCTGGACTTGGGGAACCAACTCCCTGCCAGGGAAGGCATGATGTACCACCTGTCCAGTTGGGATGCACAGGATCCCCTTCCCACCCAGAAATGCCAAACAACCCCAAATTTTTAAACTTTTACATCATCCAAGAGAAAAGGCTCTGTTTAACCTGCTGTGGTGAGGGCTTTAAAAGACATTTGCAATAAGTCATGTGGTCCAGTGGCTGCATTTGCAGGAGATGGAGTTATTTCATTATTTAGAGCTGAAGTTATTTATCTGGGAGGAAACAGAATAAGACTTTAAAACCAAATTCCCCTCTCCATGTAACACAGAGATCAGGTATCAAGAGAGAGATTGCTGGGAGCAATTTTGCAGCTTATTCCTGAGAGGAATGCTGGAGGTTTTCTAACCCTTCCTCTGCCCTCCCACCCAGCCTGGCTCTTGAAGCAACTGCACCTTCAACCTGCAGGCTGGGCAGGGGCACCCCTGGCTGGCAGCTGCCCCTGAGCACATGACAGCAAGGAAGGACCATGGCTCCAGGGCCTCTGGAATTAGGTTATAACTTCATTGCTCCATTGAGGTGGTTGTGAAAACACTCAGCTGTGTATGTCAGTGGGAAACTCGATGACTCAGACATCCCTGCATTTTTTTCTTGCTTCCCTCCTCTGTGATCTCCATTCATGCCTCATATCATCCCTCCCTGCAAGAGGCCTAATGAGCACTATAGGTTTGAGCTGCAGCTCCTGGGTTTGTGAGTCTCAATAAAAGCAGCACAGTCACCCCCACCACATTCCTTCCCTCGCCCACATGCCCAACAATAGGCCAGGTCAGGCCTCACTGGCTGGCCCTGACCAAACCCCTCCTGACACAGCCCCCCTTCAGCACTGCTGATCCCAGCCTGGCACCAGGGCATGAGAACCCAGCACTGGGATGTCACCCAGGGGAGCAGGGGCTGCTTTGGGCAGGTGCCAGCACCCCACAGGGTGTTCAGGATTGGGGATTTACCCCGAGAGCACTGAATCACTCATGGGCTTCTCCAGTTCCTCTGTGCACAAAATCCTGATGGATTCCCTGTTCATTGCCACAAGTGAGAAGAACAATTTGGTGCTACTGATAAAAGTCATGCTTGCAGTAGCAGCAGACAGAGAGGAGCAGGACTGGACAGGAAACCTTCAGGAATTCCGGCCAACAAGGCAGCCAAGTCTGCTGCCAGCCATGGACCAGAGCTTGGGCACTGCTGTCCTCAGCCAGCAGCTCAGCCTGTGGTACAACAGGCTCCCCAGCTGCTGGGCTGCACCTTCTGCAATTGAAGCTGCTCAGCTACTAGAAAAATGCAAATCCCAGTCCTCTTGTGAGAACCTCTGTGAGTTTCATATCCTTCAGGGTTTTTTGTATCAAAATATAGAAAGACTCTGGTATGGAGTACAGAGACTCCTGTGTGGAATATCACACTGCCAGAGGGCAGGGTTAGATGGGGTGTTAGGAAAACATTCTTCCCTGTGAGGGTGGACAGGCCCTGGCACAGGATGCCCAGAGAAGCTGCCCCATCCCTGGAAGTGTCCAAGGCCAGCTTGGACAGTGCTTGGAGCAACCTGGGCTAGTGGAAGCCCAGGTTGGATGAGATGGCCTGGATGAGATGGCTTTAGGTCCCATCCCACCCAAATTATTCTGTGATTCTCTGATATAAAGAATCTGTACAGGAATTCTGTCTGCAACAGAGAAGTGCAGCTCCCTTCACCTTGCAAACAGCAGCAGGAAAGCACTCACAGGATTTCTTTGTGCTGACTCGTTGAATCAATGAGGCCCCTTCCCCTCCTCCAAGAACTCTGCAGACAAACACACAGGTGGTTGGTGCCTCACGTTTCCAGCCTGTCCTCCACTGGAATCACTTGAGCCCTTGGCAAGCCCTCGGTGCCCGAGCCTGGCACCCACAGCCTGGTTACCTGTGCCCACAGAGGGACAAGAACTCTGATGGGCCAGGGAGTCACTGGTCACTGCTCTGCCTTTGTCTCCTGGTTTGTAATCACTAAATCAAACCCTGCTGCCCCAACACTCCATCCAGCACAATGTATTACAGGAGTGAAATCTGTTAACAAAGTGCTCTGCTTCCTTTAGCAAGGGCTTCCTGGGGCATTAAATACATAAATTACCAGGAAAAAACAGAAATGACCATCTAAACCCGTCAGCAACTTCAGCGTGTTCCCAAGTAATGCAAGCCCTGTAGTTCAGCTCTGTGCTGGAGACACTCATCGAACTGGAACACAATGCCCTGAGCTTTCTAGTTTTTTCCTGTTAAATATTACTTTGCCAGCCCTTTCCAGTCACTCAGCAGATTCAAAAAACAAAAAACCCAAACCAACCACCCAAACACCCAACCAAAACCACAAACAAAAACCCACCAACAAACCCTTATTTATAGCGCTGGGGCTGGATAAGTCCGGACAAGAGACTGAGCGTTTGCAGCGATGAAAGGACACCGCCAGCGAGGGAATCACCTCTAGCTTCTCCCGGGGACGAACCAGCGTCCAGATCAGTCCCAGCGCCGTCCCTTCAAGGTCCCCAGTTCACGGCACAGCTGCTGGAGCCCCGGTGGATCAGAGAGCCGTGCGAGGACAGCCGCTCCCCGCTGCTCTCGGGCTCCGAGCTACCGACAGAGCGTGCTGGTGCCAGCACCGTCCCCGGCACAGCCCGGGGGGTGCCCGCTCCGACACGGCGCTCACACCTTGCAGAGGGCACCTGTGGGGCAGGAGGGCTCCCACTGCCCCCGCCGCGGATACTCACGGCGATGCTGCGGGCTCGGGTCCCGCAGAGGCGGCTCCTGCCCCGCTCCGGCTCTGCTGGGCTCGGCACAGCCCCTTCCCCGGCACGGCCCGGAGCCCCGGTGCCCACAGCAGAGCCCGGTGCCCACAGCAGAGCCCGGTGCCCAAAGCACAGCCCGGTGCCCACAGCACAGCCCGGTGCCGCTGCTCCAGCCCCAGCCCCAGCCCCAGCCCCAGCCCCGCCGCAGGTGCCTCCCCGCGGCCGCCCAGCCCGGCCCGGCCCCCGGCGCCGCCTCCCTGGGCACTCTCGGGGGCTGCCGACACTGCCGGGAGGGAGGGATGGGGCTCAGGGGCTGGCACAGCATCCCCCGGCTCACAGACAGAGGGACGGCCCGACTCCTGCTGCACTTCAGTGCCCAAAGGTCCTCGGGGCACCTGGGACAAGAGTCCCAAACACATCCATCCCAAAGAGGGAATGAGTGGGTTTGTCCACTCGTCAGGATCAAACTGGAAAGGAATCCTTGTCTTTAACCTGTGTTTTGGTGGCTTTATCCTGCGTTTCCCTCTAATGATGGGGAAGAAGTGTGTGACCACAGTCCCTGTCTGAATTTTTCCTGTGGAAATCACACTTACAAAAGGGATCTGTCCCCTGCCTAGACCTGATGCTGCTCCCATGGACTGGTTTCTACACTGAACCCCAAGGTGAACTCCACAGCAGCTTTCTCATCAGAGACCAGTTTCAAGATGCAGTTGTTTAGCATTTTTTCTGTACAAAGACCCACATTAGTCACTTCCAGCTCAATCCTTTTGCCCCAGTCCCATTGAAGCCTCTGTGCAGCCATTGCAGCTCCTTAAAACCAGAGACTGAGACCTCAGCAGGGATTACTCACCAGTCATCTTTTCAAGGAAATTAATTTTGCCTGATGGGTTTCTTTACAATTACTGCCTCATCCTGCATAAACAAGAAAGAACATGAGGCTCTCCTGGGAACAGGAGTGTGTTTCCAGCCACATACCTTCCCTGGGCTGTATCTCTGCAGAGCACAAGGGGCTTCTTTCAACAGCAACCAGAACTTGGAAGAGGTATAAATGCAAGTTAATAAAGGTAATAATTTAAATAGTATAGGAAAGGAGACACCAGCCTCTGTGACTGTGAAAAGAAGAAAACGTTCTGTGTTGGTACCAACCCCTCAGAATTTCTGTACAAAGTCTCACCCACAGCAGAAAATCCATCCAGAGGGTCCCCCTGGGATGAGCTGGCACACAGCAATCCCAGCTGGAAGCAGCCCAATGGAATTGTTTCCAGGCATGGAAATGCTCAGCATCCTCTAAGTACAAGTTCAATGAAAGCAAACGTGAGCTCTCAAAGCCTCTGTGGCAGCAGAGAGGAAGGGTGGGACTTTCCCAGGTGTTTGCTTGGGAAGAAGTCCCTCACCAGGTCCTAAATTTGTAGCCTTTACTATCAGCTACAGCCATACACTGGGTTTATACAGTGAGATGTATTGATACATATAAATGTTTATATATACAAATGTATATAAAGCTCTGCTGCCAACATCAGTTATCAAGACACCAATCCTGATCTTACCCTGTTAGTGGGGATGAAATGAGACACTGGGATGCTCCAGAACAATCCTGATGAAGTCAGGGAACACTAAAAGACATAATGTGACTCTTCATTAGCTATAAGGGCTACTACAGCCTTACAAAAGTCCTCAGGCAATGACATAACCTTAGAAAGTGTGAAGTCTCAGTGAATTTATCCATGGAATAGGTTTTGACTCCTCCTGGAACACCAGGGCAGTTCCCAGCCCCACTGGTTAGTCTGCACTTCACAGGGCAGAGCAGAGCCTGGGACTGTCTTAGAGAGAACAAAGAGAGAACAGAGATATTACAACAGACCAACTAGAATTTCATTGAGTCTGAATTGTATTGTGAAATCAGGACCTCAGCCCTCTACACATCCCCCCAGTCTCAAAAATAATGAGCAGCCACCTGTGGAAGGGAGCTGAGCTGCAGAGCTGGGGGCCCTGTGCCAGCAGGAGGGCACAGCCAGCCTGGCTGCCCTCCCAGTCCCTGCCTGCTGGGCTGGGTTACCCTGACAGGGACACAGACTGGCACAAAGGACACAGAGTCTGTGCCTTTGGTATTTGATGCAGGAGCAAACCAGACTGCCAGGGCTGTCCTTGCCATGCCTCACCCTGGCACTGCTGGTCCTGGAGCACGAGGGAGCTCAAACATTCCCTGCTGCAAGCCTGAACGTGCCAGCACGTTCAAATGAAGAGCCCTCCTTCAGAGGAGCATTCTAACACGTTAGGTAATGGTTGAGGTACTGTGTGTTTTTCAGTGGGACTCAGCACAAATAAAACTTCAGGCTAAAATGCATAAACCAAAGCCAAAGGTCCCACCTGTCCCTCCACTCAGGTGGGCACATGGTCGGACACAACTCGAGCCCTGATCTTTTTTACTGAGACAATTTGACAGACCCTGTGAAACCTTCCTGGAGCTGAGTGTGATGTTGGGGACAGCCCTGTGTCGCACCACTCACTGCAGGGGCAGTACCTACAGGACAAGTATTGGATCCTGCTCTGCATTTTCTCCAAGGGAATGAGGCTTGGCTGGGGTCTCCTGCCACATTAAACACACACTGGACCATAAATTTCTCCAAGTTTTCCACTTATAGCAGAGCATGCAAACAGAACCTGGTATGTGTAAGATTAACATAGCAATCCCAACTTCTGCAGCACCATCTTTCTGATCATTTCCTCATGGAGAACCGTAACAATTACTGTGACTGTTCCCTCGAGCAGACACCACCATTAAAATCTCACGTATCAAACTTGGCCCAACGTGGAATACACTTAAAATCCCAAGAGTGAATGGCACTGCATTGTTTTATTTTAAGTGTCTTTACACAATGAAAAGTGCTGGAATGTTCCACATCTTACACGTTTACACATTGACAACATCACACTTGATTTGCCTTATAAAAACTGTTTCTGAAGGTTCTCCATTAATTCCTACTTACAGTAACTTCTACAGTGGGGTAGAAATTAAACAATGAACAAAATATAAACAGCACAGACAATCCAGACCAGATTTCTGGAGATTTAACAACCCACAAGCCTGATAGGTAACACAGGTTTTCGTTGGGTTTTGTCCTTCCTTTTAGTACCACGGAACAGTGAGACAGAGAAGTTGTTCTTTGAGTGATTTTAATACCTGAAGAGATACATAAATATCACACCTGTGGAGGCAAGATGAACAAAACCCATTTTCCTACCTTTTACCTATACCATTCCTGCCTCTGGAACAAGGACCTGCCTGCAGGATCCCACTTTGCAAGGTGCAGCTGGTGCTGGGAGGGATCACGAGGCAGGACAACACAGAGCTGAAAGCTGCTCCATCCCCGTGGGTTCCTCACCATTCCTCTGCTCTCTGCTGTCAGTCAAGTGCAAACACTTCTGGAAGTTCAATAAGCACGTCATGTACAACTGAAACACACTCAAATTAAACTGAAAGATCTGAACTTCTGAATGACCTCAATGATTTCTACAAACACCAGCAGCCTGGTTTGTTCACAAATCATTTTATCCTTTTAAATAGAAAAAAAGAAGAATCTGTCTAGACTAAAAAAGTTTGGCTATAAAATAGCATAAAAGCACAGGAGCAGGTGTTGTTATACCAAGGCATATTTTCCTCCTACTAAAACACTTAACACAAGATCACAAAATCAAAGATCTGTATTCTAAAAGATGCATCCTGGTCTCAGAAGCAGCAGATGCTCTGTCAGACAGACAGGATGCCACACAGAAAACAGCAAACAAGGGCTGAAACTGCATAAAAACTGGCTAAGCCAGGCAACTGATTGTCTTTAAAACTACAAAACAGACTAGAGAAGTTAAAAATTAACCCTCGATGTTGTATCTCCTGACATGACCCAACAGTCACCGAGTTTATCCGTGTGTGGAGGTGTCTCAAGGACTGGACATTTTCAGGATCAGACAACACATTCAACAGTTGGATCCATAGTTTAATCTACCTACTGTAATTAACTCCTAATTAGGTGTCAGTGCAAATCAGCAGTGCACCACAGAGAGGAGGGCAGGAGTGTTGGTGACAGACCCAGTGGGTGGTTCTTCCCCCGGTGTTCTCTGTGCAGTCACCACATCCCCTTGAATTCAGCTCCACACGTGTATTTGTGCCTCATGTCAAACTACAAACACACTCTTGGCATTTCTGAGAAAAGCAAAGGCCAATCTTCACCTCAGCTGGGAAGGAACTCTAGCACAAAGAGTGCATTTCACTTGTGTTTAACCCTGTATTAACTGGAAGCTGCTGGACCAGCACAGATCAGCTTTTAACTCTCCTGGAATCCAATCATGACAGTGGGAGATAATTTCAGCACTTGGTACATCACACTGCACAACGGAAAGAAAAGAGGAACATCTCAGAAAACCAAAACACAACCAGACTTCCTAATTGTCACTATTTCAAGTCAGGTGGAGTTGCTACACTCAGGGGGACTAGTCCCTAAAATTAAAGTGCTTTTCAGAGCATTGGCATCCAAACTCTTGAACATGAGAGACAAGTACAAGGCAGAGCCGTGGTCGCTGCAGGAGCCGCAGCAGCAGCAGAGACATCTCCTGTGCCCGGAGTGCGGGGCTGGGGGCCCTGGAGCAGCCCTGGAGCAGCCCAGCCCTAGCAGTGCAGGGCCCCTCCCAGCCCCAGGGCACACTCGAAGGCCTTGGCCTCGCTCAGCAGCGTCGGGGGCGGCTCTGGGCGCCGGGTCTGCAGGATCTTCTGCTTGGGGTTCTTCATCTCCTCCTCCTCCTCCGTCTCGCTCTCACACACGTGCACCACCACACTGGGAGTGGAGTCTGTCCCTGCGTGCAGCTCGTACTTCTCCCCTGAGAGCAGCAAACACAAGTCATGCTGAAACACCCCAAGGGACAGCACTGACCCACTCTGTCTCAAGGACTCCTTAACATCTCAGCAACACAACCCAATATTCATCTGTCCCATCTCATCTTCAATTTGCTCAACTTCCTCACATCACCAAAGCTCTTAAATGCTTCCAATTAGTTCCTCTATCACTACATCATGCTTTGAATAGTCTTTCAATCGATATTTAAAGGAAGGGATGTTAAAAACTGTCATGAACCACTGAAGACATCAGAACACAAGCAGCACACACAATTTTAAGTGACATCATTTATGCTGCACGTTTATATGACATTTGTAAATGAAAACCTACTAAACATGAAGCCTCTGTGTTTCCTGTTTTCCACAGAAAGCAAACACCACGTTTCCCAGGAAGATTCAGAAATGATTAAACCCAAAAGCTACATATTTGCATCCTTACATCCTTAGGAACTTGAGCTGCCCAACTACAAGAGACTGAATTTCTCATTCCTCTTATTGTTTGTTTCTTAATACTGAGACTGACAAAATTCCATATATGGATGTGGTGGAGCCAGTACCACACAGTCCAGTCTGTGCTGTCCTTTCAGTCAATTAATAATTAAGTAAAAAGAGTGATGGATCATTTCATTCAAGGAAAAAAGTCACATAAAAGAGACTCGAGTTTCTTCTCACAGAAAGATAAGTAGATAAAATCCCCTTATAACCATTTTTGAAGGTAAGTAACACCACAGAAGCAGGGAAATAAATATTCCTACCTGGTCCCAACTTGGAGACAGCACACAGCAAGTCATAGTTTATCAGGGGAGTTGCATCTTCACTCTGTTTCCACCCAACTGGTGGGGAGGCAGGGGGGGAGATCAGGAACTGCTTAACAGGTTGAGGAGGGAGAAGGTAGGACTTGTCCCCTATTTCACTGGACACCTGCACCTGAAGGCAACCAGGAGATACAGATGACAACTGTGAATTCCCTCTTTCTTTAGGCATTTCCCCACTAATGCACATCTGTTCTCTGCATTGGCAATTCTTCATTCAGCCCAGCATTAAGACTACAAGTTAAGCTCTTGTTGGTTCTCTTGGCACACCCCCCAGGGAAATGCTGCAGCTCAGAGCTTGGCCAGTGCTGACCCAGCCACCACATCCCTGCAAAGCACCTCTTACAGATGGAGTCTTGCATCCCACCTCTTGTCCTTCAGCACCTTTGTGCTCAGGCATGAACAGCAAAACTGCCCCTGAAGTGTGACCTTCTGTCAGTGACAGCCCCACCCAGCTCAGGGCAGAACCAGGCTGGAGGTAACCTGGGCTGTGTGCCACAGTGAACTCCTGCACAACCAGGGACACACGTGCAACATGGCCCATCACACCTGGGCAAAGTAGAGCTTCAGCTTCTTCCCACTGAAGTCTGTCTCGTGCAGCTCTATCCGTGCTCTCGCTGCTGCCTCGGGATTGCTGAAGTTTATCCTCACTCTTCGAAAGCTTTTGAACAACTGGAATGTCACTTGGTCGTCATAGACTGTGAAAAGTGCTTCAAACCTTTCCTAGAGATGAAGCACAAACAGTCTCCAAACACAAAATGAACATTTTCACTCCAGGAAAACACATTTGCCTGTCACTTTCCCTTCCTAAATGCTATTCACTTCCTTAATCTCCTCAGCCTGCACATTCCAGAGCCCCTCAGTTACCCCAACTCGTACATCCCTGTTCAGAGCTGCAGTTTTGTCCCACGAGCTAAATGTGAGTTCCCAGGGCACAGGGATATGAAGGAGCCCGAACACTCCACAGGCACAAACTGCCACCTAGTGAGAGAAACTCAAAATGTTCATCTCTAAAATACTGACAATTGCACAGGATTTTCAACAGGCATCTCCAAAAATATGCACAAGTCAAGTAATTTTTATATTAGAAAGACTAAAGTACTGAGATCTTAAAGAAATGTCAGAATTCTCACTATGAGTAAGACAATTAGTAAGAGATTTTTGTCTCTTCCAAAGTAAACACTCAAAAAAATACAAAATCAGAAAAATCATTGTTTATTTAATATGGAGCTTTATCAAGTTCTTTAAACACTGGCAACTGCATTGTTATTAAAATCAATCAATGTCATTGCTATGAAATTCAATGCACAATTCTCAATTATGAAATTGTTATGAAATTCAATCAATGTACCAGTTCTCTGATCTACAAGAGACCTAATTTACAGGTATTTCCTTTTTTTCCCTGGTGCAAATGCACTGGGAAATCTGGGTGAGCTTTTCATGCACTGTAAAATGTCAGTTTTTTCCCAATTATAATATGCATTCATACAGTGAAAATCCAGCCAAAATGGCCCAAGAGCTGCACCCACACTTACAACACTCTTGCTACCTTACCTTTTCCTCCTGTACCTCAAACACAGCTTCATGAACACTGCAAGCAAAGAGGGAGGTAGGCAGGTCACTTAAATCCATCATCTCTTCCAAATCATCTTCATTTTCACCAAAAATCATCTGCTCCTCCTCCTCCTGGTCGCTGCTGTACAGGTCTGACTGGCTGTCACTCCAGGACTTCATGGGGTCCCTGAGCATCCTCGGCCCCCCAGCCAAGGGGCCAGTCCCAGCAGGGCTCTGCCAGGCCAACAAACACAACAGAACAGGTAAATCTACAGAAAAGGCCAGAAATCCCCGTGAATCAGCAGCACCACATCCCAGGGCTGCAAACACAGCCAGTGAAATGCTGCTCAGTGAAAAGGAGCATCAAGCCCCTCTGTCAGGTAACTGAAATCCCTCCTCCCTTTCCCTGACAGAAATCCAGAGTGACAGCTCTGTTCTTGAAGCTTTTCTCCACCACACACTTTGCAGTTTACAGCAAACTGTTTAATAATTCAAACCACTTCCCAAGCCAGCAGAGTACTCTGATACCTGAAGTAGTAACTTTATTTCCTCAATGGGAGCACAGCAACACAGCCAAGTTAAATCCTCTCTCCAAAGCCTTATGCTCATACTGGTAAAGCCAGCAAAACAAGGCACTTTTTCTAAAACACCAACTTAAAGACCCAAAGAATGCATTGTGGGGGGAAAAAAGTCCCAGTTTTGCCTTGTTTTTCCAAATTTGGTTAAAGTAATTCAGAGAATTATAATTAAGTTCAAAGTTCCAGCATGAGAAGATTCTAAAACTCTGAAACTTATCTTGTATTTGGAAAAAAGACATCCATGTTATTTCCACACCTTGTGGTATAACAGAAAAGGGCAATTTTGTAAATAAAACGGTGACAAGTGGAAAAGTAAAAGGCAAGATTGATGGTAGGAGAGATAATACAATTCAGGAAAGGTCTTTCTCACATCAGCTTAGAAACACGAGAGGGATCAATAACAAAGAGAAATGTGTGCAGACAAGTGCCAGGAGCTCAGGTATCACAGACAGCACAGTCAGAGAGGAGGGAAGGCAAACAAAAGGAAAAGAAGGCACAGAAAAGCCCCAGCTTCTTTACCATTTAATTTCTGTACCACTAAACAACTGGAGTCCCTCAGACAGACAGTGATGGCTGCAGTCACTGTGACTGTGGGGAGATGTACACAAACCTGACTGGTTATCATCTGAACAGGAAATAAATCCAACTGGCAGTCCCTACATCTTTACTGTGTCCTGACTCATCTCCAGTTCCATGTGCAACAGGCAATCAACAACTCCCTGTGCCCCTGATTGGAAAGGCACAGGGGTTAGAACTAGTGCACAGCTGAGCTCTCAGCACAGAGCTGAGCTGACAGCCCTGGTGTCCCTGCACTGCAGGCCTGCCTTGCTCACAATTTCATAGTGTAAATACCTTTAATACAAGGAAAGTCCTGCTTTTTGCTCACCAGCAATGTGTGGTATCCTGACCCCCATCAAATCCTGCACGGGGTGAATTCCTGCCCTGAGGAGATGCCCTGCAGGTTTGCAAAGTTTAGGAATCCTGGTGGAAAACACAGCCCAGGCTGGGCCCCCCATCCCCAGCTCTGCACACAGGGCTTGGTCAGGCCTGAGATCAGCCCCTTTTAACATTTAAACACAGCAGGAAAATATTTGCCTGGGTTACCTTTTCTGCTCTGTGAAAAGGCAGCAGGTCTCAAATGAGAGTGTAAATGACACCGGGGAGCTGGGGCAGCTTAACCCTCCCCACGCCAGGAACCAGGTTAAATTTATTCCTCGACTGTAACAAATTTAATCCTCAGAAATAATTTTGCTGCTTTAGAGAACAAGAGTGGAAACCTGTACACGACTAAGCTGCAGAGCACAATGCAGTTATCCCCCTGAATTCCTGCAAACAAACAGCCTGCAGGGGAAGGGATTTATGAGAAGCAATTTTAGTCTCAGTTAAGGAAACATTTCAGCAACAACATCAACATCTCTGTGTAATTTCCAGCACAGCATTTCCTGCTGTAAAACCAAAATCTGAAAAGCTTCTGTAGCGAAAACTGAGCTATAAAAGCTACTTCAATTATGTTGTGGTTCTTTTTTTAATTAAGGCTGCATCAGAGCTCTATTCTTTTTAATCATAAGCCTACACAGCTAATTCTATTTTTTCTCAGATTACTCATTTTTCATTACTTCACCCAAATCAGTATCAAAACACCTGGTTACTAGGCAAGGCAGGAATCTCCAACAGCTTCCCTGACAGCAGACAAGACAGACTGATGTGTGAATGTCAATCAAGTACAAACAGCCCTGGGAGAAGTGATGTTTTAACAGATTAGGCAGAATTATTTCATTATGCAATTATTAGAGAGCATTAAAACCAGAAAAAGGGCACTCCAAGCTTGGCAGGTACAGGAATGTGATCTGATTGAGCTTCCCCACAAGAAATGGGAATTTCTTCACTTACTCCCTGGAAAGGTGAGAGGATCTTGTTTCTGAACTGCCTGATATGAATGGAGAGATGCAAATGCAAGTTGTTTATTGCAGTCAGCTAATTCTTACAAGAGTATTAATTGCAATAACCAAAATTATAAGCAATTTCATTGCAATACTCTCTAACAAACTATTTGATCCCTCTCTCTCTCAGGTTTCAGCCTCACTAGGAGGATCCCAAGGACTGAAGCCCCTTGGCCCAGACCTTTCCTCTGAGAGTGAATACCTGCTTACCCCTTGAAGTGCAGGTGACAGGGCCCACTGGAACACGGCAAGGTGAACTCTCCACTCTGCAGGGAGCTGAAAATGTCCTGAAAGGTAAGCAAAGCACCCTGTGCCATTGGAGCTTTGAGTGTTCCCCGGCCAGGGCAGCACCGGGGGGGGCTCTGGGGGCAGCAGCGACCCCACACACAGGGAGGGGATGGGAGGGGATGGACTGGGGGGAATGGGCAGGGATGGACTGGGGGGAATGGGCAGGGATGGACTGGGGGGAATGGGCAGGGATGGTCAGAAGGGGAATGGGCAGGGGCTGCACCGGGTGCGCTCTGGGGTCCCTCCAGCCCAACCCACCGCACGGTGGGGCTGGACCCCCCTCTGTCCCCGCGGCGGGGCAGGCACAGGACGGGACAGAACAGAACAGTCCATCCCA
>WBMV01004827.1:0-10949 GCA_013396655.1 Campylorhamphus procurvoides | reverse complement strand
GAGGACAGGGGGCCACCTCTCCTTGGTTCAGCACAGGCACATTTCCATCCTTGCAGCAGCTCCAGGCATGGGCAGGCAGGAGCAGGCAGGGAGACGGCAGGAGGAGGCACAGACACATAGCCCCCAGGTGCTCCTGTCCTCTGGTCAACAAAAGAGGCGTTGAGTTGGGCAGAAGAACAGAAAACAGCAGCAGTCTCCCTACTGGAGTTTTCTCTGTGTGGCCAAACTGGGGCGGAAGCAAGGGAAAAAGGTCCGTCTTAAATCCCAGGCACTGGGACGGGGGGAAGGGGCAAAAGCAAAGCTAAACGAACAAACAAACAAACCAAACCAAAACAAAAAAAAAAAACAGAACCAAAGATCAAAACAAAAACAAACAAAAAACCAAAACAAACAAACGACCAAAAAAAAAAAACAACCAAGGAGCTTCTCCCTCCCAAAAACTACTCCCCACCCCTTAAAGCCTGGGAGAAAAGAATAAAGAGGTTTTCACCTGACCATTAAATTAAAATGCAAGTATTCATGGTTCCTTTTGTTAGCTACCAGCAGGAAGCTGGGCCATTAGCTCCGAGCTCTGGAAGGAATTCCAATGAGATTCTGAAACTATAACAATTAGTCAGGTCCTCTAGAATAAAGCTAAGAACACGTCCCTTGCCTTTGCAGGTGTCCAAAAGCATTTTTGCAGTCTCAGCCTTGGAGGAAGGCCAGAATTAGTGTGGAAAAATTATGTTTTGCAGTTCCCCAAGCTAGGATTTGATTCACAGTTCACACCACTTCTTGTCATCACTGACACAACAAAACACATGCTTACAGTACTGAATATGCTGTACCCCAGTGTGATTTTCTTTGACTTGGCTGTTGTTTGCACCATTTGCCAAAAGACAGTGTTTTTCATCACCTTTGAAATAAAGGTTCACCCCCAGCACTATTTTACCACCAACTTGTCTGCAGGTAGCATTGGTAGCTTCAGTTTACAGTAGCCTCTCAGGATTATACTTCCAAAAAGCATCAAGATTTTAAAAATATTATAAAGAAAAAATATATTCCAAGTGTAAATCAATGACTTTACAGAAAGACATGCAAGGGGGTCTAATGTAGTAACACCTATAATATAAAATATTAGTCAAGTACTAACATAGCCATTAATAATTTTTAATGCAAAGTAAAGTAATTTCACAACCTCATTTACAAATTGGAATTTAGAAAGTATAGTTTGCAATTTTGCTTTTTATTCAACTCACTAAATTCCATTTAGTGCTTTTTAGCAGTTTCTTAACACAAATGCATTGAATGGTCCTAAATTGGATTTTTAACTTGTATATGATATGTTATACATACATTTACCTGAAGGTGTTTCAACTCATGACTGCCTTTTTTTATATTGCACACTTTTTTATTTTTATTGACTTCTCCCACTGATAATTTTTTTGGAACAGATATGATTCATAAATAGGGTCTTGGAGGGTATGTAAGGTTACAGTCAACTCCCTTTACATTGTTTTAACTTAAGGCAAACTTAAGGGACAAAACTTTCAGATGAGCTAGAAACTAAGTAAATAATTAGAACTATTGTACAGTTATACATTTTTTTAAATTTACAACTGACTAATTTTGCTTAAAACCAAGGAAAAAATGGAGTGTTGTGCACTGGCTTCCTATTTTAAAATGCAATTTTGTAGCACATTTTCAGAATTATAACTAGATGTATATTTCAGTCTCTCTTGAGTTCCTTCATGATATTTCCTTTAATTTTTTTAAGTGAAATCTTGGTAAAGACTGAAATTGTTAAATTAGATATATACTGCTCAAGAGCTTTGAAATGCTATGGCCTTCAGCAGCCAGCATATGACAGTCAGATCAGAGCGTAACTATATGAGAAGACTTTTTAGCCTGCAATTTAGTGACTAGTCAGTCAGTACTCAAAAATAGCTGACTGATTAACTGACATCATCAAGCACCATCTGCATTTATCTTTTGTGTCCTGTTCCCTGCTTTCCTACTGATAAAATGCATGAGAGGAACAGAAGTATGGAATCACATAATTGCGCCTCTTTAAGTCCTTTATGGAGCATCATGAGTATGCCAACACATCAGTGGCTCTCTGCAGTGGTGAGTAGGGGATGAAAAATTAACTCAAATTTTGTACATGGCAGACCTTATGAAGAGGAGGAGGAATACAATAGGTCCCATTTACATCACCATATACCAATCCCAACAGTGCATACCTTTTCACAGAAGCATGATGCCAGCCTAGACCTTGCCTCTGACAGCCTCTCTTGAGCTTGTCCTTATGGGCAAAGGAAGATCAATTAAGCTATAGAGGAAAGACAAATCCAGAAGTGAAAAAGCTGAGAACCTAAATGGAGAGGTTCAACTGTGAATCAAGAGGAAGTACTAATGTTGAGAAATACAAGAGTTTCAAAAAAATATCCACATATGTACATACATACATATGTATTTAATAAGCTCTTCCTGTCATATTTTGAACCATGAGACAAGCAACAAAAACAAAACTGGTTTGTGGATCCCACTGACACCTGTTTGGGTTGATCTGTATCCTTTGTTCTGGCTTCTCCACTTGTGGAAAAGGCTGCAATTCTAACTTCCTTGGAATATTTAACATGTACTCTGGTGTCTTGAAATACCGACGGCTTCAAAATGATCCACAACTGTTAGAATATTACTTAGTTATATCTCATGCACTTTTCCAGAAACTTTTATGGAAAGTATAGTGCAAGGTACCGTAACTTATTGTATCACTTCAGTTTTTGCAAGTCTTCTCTATCTCTGAGGATGTAGCACAGCAAACACAAATTTCACATTTTTCTGAGTTCTCAACACACTGCAGTCAGAAAAGCTCCCTGTATGCTCTGAAAGCTCCTGATTAGACATTGGACATAGGTTTCTGATGCTAGATGTGAAACTTACACATCCTTCAGCAATAAATGACAACATTTAAACAGCCTGATGCCATTACAGCATAAATCCTTTGTGTTATTTAATGATTTATGGCAAAAAGTTAAGCATGAGACATGAGACATGAGTTGGGGTTGAAGAAAAGTAGCATGAAGAAAGGTGTAATTGTCAAGGGTGAATTAAACAAAGGCAAAAGGAGATAGGAAGACTTCACCATGGCCATTTTATTTCATTTGAGAACTCTGTACAGTCTGATTTTTTTCTTCAAATCAAGCTAAGAGTGTCCTGATAACCCAGTTATAGTTTTGGCTTCAATATTATTGTACAACTAAATGACACCATTCACTCCTAAGAAACATATTTTTTTTTTGTTCCCAGGGTGAACAGTCCCATTTCTCATTACTGTCATGTACTAATAAATGTTGAATGATATTTGTAATACTTTATTTTCTTTCATTCAAGGGATAGAACTCATTTTTCAATTTTAATCTTCTGGATTTCCACTTCAGAAAATAGTTTCCGTCTTTATTTCAATTCAAAAAGTAGTCTATTATTTGCATACAGAGCATATTTTATTATGAAGTTTTTATCTCTGAAATCTGTAATATTTTATTACTGTACTAGGGGCAGGTGTTGATTATGTATTTCTTGATTCCATGCAGCAATCCATTATAGGTGGTGTTATTCCTGTGCTAGGAATTACTATTGATAAAATACACTAAATTCACATAAATTGACATTGAAGATGCAGCAAGCTTAAGTGTTTGAATGCAAAATGTCAGCCTATATAGTCTGCTTTTGGGCTATTTTTAAATTATTTATTTATTTAATTTTTGTGATTTTCCATTACTTTGTAGCAACTGCATGGTCCAGATGAAATCTGTACTTTAAAAATAGAACCATGCTAGGGCACAGCATAGGATTTTTAAACTTCAGACCGAACTTCAAACCTTGGTAACCACCAGGTAAATATATGCAGACAGATAAGCAGGGATACCAAAGAATTGTATGTCGACTGCACTGACAGATATCATTCATGGCTTTTGCTGTGGTTAAGGGAGGTTTCATTTTTCTTTAATAACCACAGCTATTAATTTGGAATTCAAAGTACCATTGAAATACAAAATCATGACCAAAACAAAAATTGAAGCATATTTTTTCTGTCAACTGAGATGCTTTTTCTTCCACGCTACACTTGACAGTAGTTTATATCATTTGCCAGACTGCTGCCAAAAATCTTTTTAGACCTATCCATTTTTCTTTGTTAGAACTGCTTCATAACTGTTGGATAGAAAAAAGAAATCCTTCCATATGCTTTGTAGTCATTAATTTTGGGAAATTCAAGTTCTGACTCTATTTTTGCAATGCTTACTGTCTTGATCAAGAAATCTTACTGGGTTCCAAAATTTGAACATCCCTGATCATTAATCAGCATGACTCAGTTCCTTCATTTATTCCTGAAGGATTTTGTTGCTAACCTGCTTTTACCTGTGACAGCCGCAGGTAAATCTCAGATTAAAGTTTATGTTCCAATATAAAATGGATCCTTTCTAATATTGCCCAAAGCTGCTTAGGTTATGAATTTTATGGTGTGTTAGGATACTCTCCAGTGATAAGAAAAGAGCAGAGATTAGGTATGTTCCAAGCTGTGTGTATGTTCTCTCTCTAAAACAGCTGAGAGAAGCAGCCTTTAAAGGAATGCTTCAAATATTCTTTTCTCATGAATTGATATGTGGTGTATTTCTTTCTTAGACAGGGTGACAGCATGTATGAGATGTACAGACTAGTTTGGTCAGGCAATTATCCCTTGTTGATAGCAGATTATTTCCTCTGGCAAACTTGAAAATAACTTGTTGGTATATAAGTCACTGCTTTTCTGGGGATGCAGTAATTTACTCTCCTGTCTCTTTTATGAGCCCATTTATTTTAATCAGTAGAGTTTAGAATGGCTCTTTTTCATCTAACTCCATTTCATTTGGAGTTATACACTCTCTTATAATATAAAAAAGGAGAGTGTATTTGCACACACACAAGAAAAGAGATTTGATATATTGCATGCCTTATATGGGAAATCATATCCTATGCTCTTTTTCCATGTAAAGAATGTAACATTCATTTTCTACAGCAGTAGCCCAAATTATTTTTCTGAATAAGGTAATGTTTCACCTCAGTGAGTTACCAACAGTATCACTTATAGCTGGGAACAGTGTCTGAGAAAACAGTGATCACATACGATTGAACTATGAAATTGTGCCATGGGAAATCAAGACTTGATTTCTTTGGGGCTGATTGCTTATTTTTGGTTTTCTTTTTCTCTTTTCTTTTGTGTGTGTGGTTTTTTTTGTTTTTTGGTTTTGTTTTTGGGGGTTTTTTGAAGGTTTGTTTGTTTTACTTTAAAAGTTTTAATATAAATATAAAACATATATTTTGTGGAGTATCTAGTGAACTGGATATTTTGCAAAAAAGATTAGATAACATAAATGATTACTGTACACTTGTAAATTAAAACAGAAGTTAAAGTGAAAAATACATCTTTTCTTGTCTGGACAACTTTCTCAATGTAGAAATATTTAGAACTTTCTTCTGCTATCTACCGTTCAAGACTCATTGTATACAGAGCTATTTCCATAGCAAGGTAGTATTTTAGCTGACACTGACCTAAATAAGAAATAAAATTGTACCTCATAATAGTTTGGGTCAATATAGAATTGTATAATTGATAAAATATAAACACTAGCATAGTACCTAGTTAAATACATTAATAATTAAAAATGTTGCTCAACAAGCATATTTTCACTTCCTGCTTAAAAATTAAGAGCCTTCCTAGGTGCATGTTGAATAGACCACATTAAAATTAATGGTACTTTTGCCAGCATTACAGCTTTTTACAGTAAGCATTATCACACACCCTGTGGAACAATTGTGGCTAAATATTATGGTTTTTGGTAACCTTGCTCTGGCTGCAGACTCTTAACATTTTTGCATGTATCTCTCCTGACTTGTGTCCTGTTTGCTTAGTGCTGTTTTCTCTTCTACTGATACTGCTTTTCATTTTATTAATTCCGTTAAAATTTTTCCTCACAACATGTTCAAGAAAGCAAGGGCTAGAGTGTACTTTGTATCCATGTTCCTACGCACTCTGGTCAAGGTTGCTCTGCCTTTAGTCTGCTTGGTTTGCAGGAGTTACATTTATTTTCCTGTGATATGTGACATTCTTTTGAGATCTGTTATAGTTGATTTGTGATTCGATAATCATATGCAGCACATTGGAGATACAACAGTTCCCTGGATTTGTCTTTTTCTCCCTAACACTGCTGATGCATATCCTCCATTACCGTTTGGTCCTAATTGTGAGAGGGAAAAAATTACACCTGTGAGTATCTCTATTTATATCTCTTCTTGTGGGTAATAATACTACTTATTTCCCTGTATCAAAATGACCTGTTGGTGTTTGTTGATTCTATGCAATGTCATCTGCTTAATATAGTTATAAGGTTCTGTGTTTTTTCCTAATTCACATACAAGGGTATCACAGTTTCTGATGAAAATATATAGCATGAATGTTTTGAGATTGGAAGAATTATATGCATTTTTTTCCTAGTGTTCTTCTACATTTGTGTTTTGTGCTAGAATAGCCATGCAGAAGTGGCAAAATATCAGAAGACAAGGAGATGTCATGGTTGTGACTTAATCAAGCCTGGAAAGTAACTGAAATATACCATGCAATGCTGTTATCATTCTTTGGCACATTGCTGGGAATAAAGAGATTAAAACAGACTACAGAAGTCCCATAGAGTCAACTAATGTCAATTTGATATTAACATAAAACCAGGAACAGGAGACATGAAAATAGGAAAAAAAAAATAACTTGCAGGGACTCATACATTTGCTATGCATCTGTGTCAGAGATGTAGAAGCAAGGTGTAAGCGTCAGAATAAAAAGCCAGTTCTCATGACACTATATCTGAAATATCAAAAGGAAAACCAGGTAAATCCTATAAGCAGAGAACAGAGTTCCTTACTGGAACACCACTGAAATGGCAGCTGAAGGTAGAAAGGGAAATTGGTGTGAGGCTGAAACCAAGGAAAACTAAATTTTGAAGATGAGTTGTTGTCAATTATGATTGATGTTCTCCTCACAGTGAGGGCAATGTGAGATGATAAACCACTAAAACTATTTATCACATTAAAATCCACATGAAGTTGAATACAAACTCGGGCATCTTCCAGAGTCAGTTCTGTTTGAGAAGGTCTTGGTAGACTCTAGTGAAAGGCTGTCTCACCAAGGACACTATACAGAGGTTGTAACCGCAGCATGGAAATGGAGAAATATCAGAAAACAGAACCGTTGCTGAGCTTCGATTTTTAAAGGTTATTTTTCAAGTGTGTTATAGGCCATATATTCCCTTTTCATGTAAAACCCCATGGGAAGGTAAGCACAGACACTGTGTACTTCTGCAGCACTTGAAAAGTTGGATGCATCATTCCCTTTGGACCGGAAGGCTGGTGACTGTGGAAGGCAGGCAGATAGCATTTTTAATACAGTGTGGTGTCCCAATTAGTGCATGTGAATCCTCTTTGTGCATTCAGTTGCACTCAATTAATTTGCCATGTACACCTTCAAGACCAGTGGTAAGATCTCACCTTGCAATCCCTGACTTGTTCAATGCCCCTGAGAAAGACAGAACACACAGATGAGAACTTCTGCTCAACGGAGTAGAGGTGGCTTGCAGTGGAGACCACACAAGGTGTTGGCAACATGATGCTGTGGAAGTAACACACAGCAAAGAGATGAATTTCACAGCTTTTCAGAGTTTTCCAGTACCATCTCTACTTGTGTGGAGCAAAACTTCCATATAATCAGGTATCCAGAGCCTGTCACTTGTCACACACTGAACAAAACCCTGCTTCAATGGTAGGGAACAAGTTCTTCTGAATACAAAAGGTCTTTTTCATGTCCTTCTATGTATTAATAGGTTTGTATGTCTTTAAACTGTTTGTGAGATGTCAGCCGTTCATTCAGTGTTCGGCAAGAAACAACCAGAATACAATACTAAATAATGCCTGATTATTTGTGAATAACCCATCAAAGACATTTGTTTGAAACTTATTTCATTGATATGGTTTTCTCACCTGCACTAAAGCATGAAAGATGCAATATTTCTTTACTAATGCATACTGAGTAAGAGAGACAACTATCTCATTTTTTTCTGTAAAAAAAAAAAAAAGTAGATCTCCCTCACAGCCATTACAAGCATTTATTTGGTGTGTATAATAGTCCTATGAGTAAAAAATAATTGGATTGATTGCAGGTATTTGGTAGAGGATATGGTTACAGTTCACACAATATTTTAAATAGCATTTTTGCTCCTCTTTGTGTAATACTTGCCTAATGCTCTGTACCCTGGAGGACTTCAGTCACAGGGAAACAAATAAAATCAACAAAATAAGATATCTCTAAGTGTATGAGCATTTTATAAGTCGGTGATGGATTTTACACTTTCCTGCTATGTGCCAGACTAGGATGAGAGTCCACAAGTAAGTCAGCCAAACCACAAATAGAGGATGAGTATGCCTCTGGCAAAGCAGTTAGGTCTGGGGCTGGCTGACAGAATCAATGTAATTGTAATGTTTGAAGGGAGGAGACTTTTCCTTGGAAACACAGCTCATACAGAAGATATTCAAGTCCTCTTTTCTTGCTTTTCTTGCAGTCAAGTATCTATTAATTGGTTCGTTTCCAAGCGAAAGTTTAGTAGCTTGGTATTCAATATGTGAGCACCTTCCACTTTGAACATTGCTACTTCTGGCATAGACCCAGTGATAAATGAAGCACAGTAGAAGCTTCCATTTCATTTGCAAGGAAGCATTTAACCTCAAAGTGTCAAGCACACATATTTATGTAAACAGAAGATGAGTGCAGATTTTAGTATACTCTAAACGACAACTTTTAGATATCAGTGAGAGGACAACAGCTTGTCCTCTTTGTAGATTTTTGTCTTCTGTCAGTAGTCAAGTTGTACTCTGCAAGCATTCAGCAAAATCAGAGTCCGATCACTCTGAATGGGCTTAGATGTTAAATTTTTCCCATGAGCAGATTCTCAGAGAAACTTAAATGCATTTGTTGAACTCATGAAGACTCCAGAGAGATTGCCAGTTGTAGTCAGCAAGTTGAGATGAAATGCTATTCTGAGTTACATTGTAAAAATTTCCTTGACTTTTTTCATCAATCAGAAGTGTTCACAGCCAGCCAGTAAACCTATTCAGTAAGTCTAAAACAAGAAATTGTATCAAGACACAGTCAGAAAAATATGACCTGGAATCACTATCCAGGTCAAAATTACCCTTCAGACTAGCAAGAACATTCCAAGACTATGTAAATAGGCATTCAGGGATACTGAACTTCACCTTTTTCTTGAAGTTAGTATGGAGGTAGGATCTTTTAAGAATTTTTGTCAAGGTGTACATAAACTCCTCATGGTCTCCATTCCTTACCAATAAAATGGTTTAAAGGGATAATGTGCCGTACATGAATAGTTAGACCTTTTAGTGCCTAGTACTATTACCTGTGGCTCAGGTTCTTTGAAGACTTATTTGACTGTTTAGTTATTATTCTTAAAGCTTTCATAGGTAAGTGTTTCACAGTGTTTGAAGCTGATGCAGTAAAATACTCACTTCTGCTCATAAGCACCACTGTATGTTGGATTAAGACAATACTAAAAAAGATTTTGTTGCTCTGCTGTTGGTCTTCTGCATGGTCCTCTTTAAATCATTTTACTTTGGTCTTCTTCATGCCACACCAATCTAGACCACAATCCTACTGTTGCAGCTGCAGCAATGCTTTTGCTAGGTGTTGTTTTAGATTCTCTAACTTGGAGTGGTGAAACCAAAAAACAAGGAAGTCTTGTGAGATTTCTTAGTGTGTTTGATGCAATTATGACTATAGAATAGTCAGATTATAAAATTATTATTAAATAGATTGCTTGCAAATATTGTATCCATGCTCATACACGAATATAAAGGTAAAAGTAGCATGTATATTTTATATATGTCCCTTAAAGAATACATACAGATATCAACCTGTTTATACACATTGTGGGGGGCAGTGAACAATTGGGTCACAGGTTGAACACAGGGGGTAACAGTGAATGGGGTGATATCAGACTGGCAACCTCTCAGTAGCGGGATTCCACAGTGATCTTCAACATCTTCATAAATGACTTGGTCACAGGACTGGAAGAGATGTTAAGCAAATTTGCACATGATACAAGTCTGGAAAGAGCTGTTGACTCTCTTGAAGGCAGGGAAGCCCCACAGAGAGACCTCAACAAATTAGAGAAATAGGCAATCACCAACCATAGGAAGTCCAATAAGGGCAAGTGCTGGATTCTGCACCTAGGGTGGGGCAACCCTAGATGTTTGCATAGACTGGGGAATGAGATGCCAGAAAGCCATGGCACAGGAAGGGACCTGGGCTCCTGGTTGACAACAAGCTGAATATGAGTGGGAGTGCCCTGGCAGCCAGGAAGGCCAACCATGCCCTGGGGGGCATCAGGTACAGCATCACCAGCCATACGAGGGATGGGATTGCCCTGCACTGGGGTGGCCTCACCTTGAGTCAGTCCTGTGTGCAGTTTTTTGGGCACTGCAATATATGGAAGACATTAAGCCATTGGAGAGTTTCCAAAGCAGGGCAGTGAAGAAGGTGAAGGGCCTTGAGGGGAAGCCATATGAGGAGCAACTGAGATCACGGTCTGTTCAGCCTGGAGGAGACTGAAGGGAGACTGCAACAGGCTCGTAAGAGGAAGAAGAGGGGCAGGCACTGATCTCTATGGTGACCACTGACAGAACCCGAGGGAATGGCTTGAAGCTGTGTCAGGGGAGGTTTAGAAAAAGATTCTTCACCCAGAGGGTTGTTGGGCACCTAAATAGCCTCCCCAGGAAAATAGTTACAGCACCAAGCCTGATAGAGCTCAAGAAATGTTTGGATCATATTCTAAAGCACATGTGATTTGAGGATGCTCCTGTGCAGAGCCAGG
>WBMV01004822.1:8285-30363 GCA_013396655.1 Campylorhamphus procurvoides | reverse complement strand
ATTATATTACATTATATTATATAGTATATTATATTCTATTAACATTATTTTGTATTGTATTATCACTTAATTAATATAAAAATTCATATAACAATTCATATAAAATACATATAAATGTAAAACGTACATTTATAAATATCAATTTTATAAAGATGCAACAAATATATGGGATTTATAATTTACATAGTACTTTAAATTTATGTCATTTATAATTTATAGATAATTTGTAATTTATAGCTAATTTGTATTTACACATTATCATTTATATAAATTCATTAACATAAAATTTATATACATGCTACAAATATTTATAATTTCCATATTTTTAATTTGTGTAATGTGTAATTTAGAGATCATTTTTAATTTACACATTGTTTATAATTTATATAAATTCATTAATATCAAATTTAGATACACAGAACAAATATATATTATTTATAATTTATGTATTATTTATAATTCATTTATTCTTTTTAATTTATAATTTGTAATTTATAGCTAATTTGTATTTACACATTGTCTATAATTTATATAAATTCATAAATATCAAATTTATATAAATGCTGCAGATATTTATAATTTATGTATTATTTTAATTGATGGGATTTGTAATTTATATGTAATTTGTAACTTACACATGATTTATAATTTATATTAATCGATAGATATCAAATTGCTACAAATAGATAATATTTACAACTTACATATTATTTTATGTAAGTTGTAATTTATATTTAATTTGTAATTTACACCTCACAATTGACACATTATTTATAAATTTTATCCCTAAATATTAATATAAAATTTAGAAATCTAAAATCAACATAAAATTAAAGTTTTCTGGGAACAATATCCAGATCTAATCGACCAACACACGTGGGATGCAGTGGGAGACCACAAGGTATTATTATTATTATTATTATTATTATTATTATTATTAAAAATGCCATGTATTATTATCAATGTATTTTTATTATTGACAATGTATTATTAGTTGTGGTATTACAATTATTATAATCACAAGTATTGACAATGCCATTTGTTGTTATTGTTTTTATTGTTATAGTTATTCCTGACAATGTCATTTACTATTATTATTAATAATAATGCATTATTATTGAAAATGTAATATTATTAGTAATAGTATTACTATTATAATCATACTTTTGACAATGCAATTATTATTATTATTGTCACAAAGCTCAATGTTGCTTCAGTAATAAAAGTTATTATTATTATAACTATTATAATTATTATTAAATATGTATTTGATATTAACATTATTATTAACTTTTGAAATAGCGATTAATAATTCTAAATATTGCCAAATGCTGATATTATTAATAATTTACATAATAAAATAAATAGAACTATATTGACAATCTAGATTAAATTATTATTATTAATTCTAATTAATAATTAGGAATGACTGATAATTATAATAATTAAGCCAACTATGAGAGCCCAAAAGCTGGCACGGCCTGGGGAGCCCATGGAAATAGAGATTTGTATAAACTAGATAAATAGAGATATCAATAGGTATAAATATTGATATCAATATCGATAAAGATCAGTCTCAGTTAATCTCAGTTTAACAGGAAAAAGGGACAATTTGGGGCCCCCAAACAAATCGGAGCCAAATTCTCCACTGGTGGTTCCAAGAGTTGGCCTCAAATCCCAGGATTTCCAGGGAGTTTTTCCAGGATTTCCTTAGGGGTTTTCCCAGGATTTCCTTAGGGGTTTTCCCAGGATTTCCCTGGAGGTTTTCCCAGGATTTCCTTAGGGGTTTTCCCAGGATTTCCCTGCAGGTTTTCCCAGGATTTCTTTAGGGGTTTTCCCAGGATTCCCAGGGATTTTTTTCCAGGATTTCCTTAGGGCTTTTCCCAGGATTTCCTTAGGGGTTTTCCCAGGATTCCCAATGAGTTTTTCCCAGGATTCCCAGGGAGTTTCTCCCAGGATTTCCCTAAGGGATTTCCCAGGATTTCCTTAGGGGTTTTCCCAGGATTCCCAGGAAGTTTTCCCAGGATTTCCTTAGGGCTTTTCCCAGGATTTCCTTAGGGCTTTTCCCAGGATTTCCTTAGGGGTTTTCCCAGGATTTCCCTGGAGGTTTTCCCAGGATTTCCTTAGGGGTTTTCCCAGGATTTCCCTGGAGGTTTTCCCAGGATTTCCTTAGGGGTTTTCCCAGGATTTCCCTGCAGGTTTTCCCAGGATTTCTTTAGGGGTTTTCCCAGGATTCCCAGGGATTTTTTTCCAGGATTTCCTTAGGGCTTTTCCCAGGATTTCCTTAGGGGTTTTCCCAGGATTCCCAATGAGTTTTTCCCAGGATTCCCAGGGAGTTTCTCCCAGGATTTCCCTAAGGGATTTCCCAGGATTTCCTTAGGGGTTTTCCCAGGATTCCCAGGAAGTTTTCCCAGGATTTCCTTAGGGCTTTTCCCAGGATTTCCTTAGGGCTTTTCCCAGGATTTCCTTAGGGGTTTTCCCAGGATCTCCTTAGGGGTTTTCCCAGCATTCCCAGGGAGTTTCTCCCAGGATTTCCCTGAAGGTTCCCTGGGATTTGGGCTCTCCGAAGGGTTCCAACACCATCTGACTCCCTCTGGCCCCATCAATTCCAGGGGATCCGGCCCCAAATTCCCATTCCCGAGCCCAAGGGAGACTCACTCGGCTCCCAAATCCCTCCATTGTCCCAGGATTGTCCCAGGATTGTCCCGGGCCTGTCCCGGGCTAAGGAAGCAGAGAACAAGGACGGGGTCTTTACCAGAGCTTGCCAAAAAGGGGCTCCTCCAAGCACGGCCAGCACGTGCATGATTATGATGAAGATTTGCACCTCAGTCACATCAATTCTGATTAGGCACAAAAAGCCAGAAAAAGCGAGTTATTGGGAGCAGAGGCAGCGACTGCAGGGGCTCGGGGGGACAGCAGCGCTGGGGGCACGGGGGCAGTGCCAGCAGGGATGGGCAGTGCCAGCAGGGATGGGCAGTGCCAGGGCCTGAGTGGGGCACCAAACCAGGGCAAAGGGGGCTTTGCTGCCCCGGGGAGGGAATGGGGACTCAGGGGGGACTGGGAAAGAGAGGGAAATGGTCGGGAATTGTAATAAAGAAATTAAAAAAATAATAGGAAATAATAAAGTGATGGAATGGCTGGGAAATGAAGAAAGAAGAAAGAGGAAAAGGCAAAATGGTAATGAATAAATCATGACGTGGAATAAGAATAAAAGAAAAATATAAAGAAATAGGAAAAATAAAGAAATAGAAAAAATAATAGAAGGGAAAATATTATGAAAGAAAGAGGATGGACCTGCTGCTGTGATATAGGTATAATATGATATATATTTTATATACTATATATTATATATACACAATGTTATAGATTTGATATGCTTTCTATCATATATATAATTTGAAATGTTCTACATACATAAAGTCTCTTGTATGTATTGGGGAAGGCTATAATATATAATATATAAAATAATGATGAAATAAAACTATAACGTTATATGTTTATATACTTTATATCTACTATATATACACACAATGTTATATATTTTATACACTTTATATCTATTCTATGTAATTTTTATTTTTCTACATACATAAATAAAATCTGTGATATACAATATATGGCTATAATAGATAACAGATAATATATAACTATATAACACTATATAATATACAACTATGTAATATATAATATTTAACAACACATATTATAATATATAAAATATACTAATGTAAATGATATCAAATATAACCTATAAAATATGAGAATACAGTATGTAACTATATCTAACCCACAAAAATCCCCCTTCTATCCCCATTCCCACACCTTACATATCCCCTGTTCCAGCCCCAGGGACCTCTGAGCCCAAAAGAGCCTCCCAGACAGACCCTCCAGCTCAGCCCAAACCAGCCCAAAGTGGGATGGGATGGGGTGGGANATCCCTGGAAGTGTCCCAGGCCAGGCTGGATAAACTTGGAGCCCCCTGGGCTATGGGAGGTGTCCCTGCCCATGGCAGGGGGTGGAATGGGATGGGATTTAAGGTCCTTCCCATCCAACCCATTCCCTGATCCTTTGCTTTGTAAATCCTCATTTCACTGCACAAAGAGATTGGACACCCCAGGAGCCCTCCTGGATTCAACCCTCCAGCTCATCCTCAATCCCAGCTGGCTGGGGGAAAAATCATTTTCCACTGAGGAAATTCCTCGAAAAACATTCCCAAAAGATCCCTATTTTTGGTCCTGACACAAACCAAGCCAGCGAGGCCCTGGGAGAAGGAAGATGGAGCAGCTCAGCCCTGCAAGGGAAGAGGGACACAAAGCAGGTGACTCCATGCCCTGGATCAGCCCCAGGTGTTTCCAGTGTGTCCCAATATTCCACACTGGAATGATTTTAAGCTGTTTCACCCCTTCTGTCCATGCCCCAAAAGAAGAAACAGCGACCAAGAACTGGTGTAGGAAACTCCCACTCGGAGCTTTCCCTGGAGGTTTCTTTTGGCAGCAGAAATAAAGGTGATGAATTAAAAACCAGGCCAAAAAGCTGAGCCTACCAAATCCCTGGATCCAGCTCAGGGAGACAGAATTCCCCTTCCCTGCCTTCCCAACTCCAAGGAAAAGGGCAACAGGCAGCTGGGAAGGCTCAGCAGGGAAACAAGGAAGTGTTTCCTTAAAAACTCCCCCGACTCTCCAATTGCAGAACAAATATGAGGCTTTAAACATAAAAAGGAGATTTTTTAACACCAAATGGTGTCAGGAGAGAAGACAAAGACTTTGAGACCTACTGAGGGGACACTGCACACAACTCACCCAAACGAGGCAGGAATTGTCCATATCAAGGAGGAAAACAGGCCTGGGAACATCCCATGTTTTTCAGGATGCCAAATAAAGAGGAATCTGAGAATCCAGGGATCCACAGGCAGCTCCTCAAAGAGGGAACCGCCCCTGGAAGCAGCAGGTGGGAAAAGGGGCTGGGAATGTTCCTGTCCTGGTTTAACTTGGATTCAGGATGATGGAGCTGAAAAACCCTCTGGTGGTGCCACATGGAGCAGTGATCCCAAATTCCATAAAATCCCATTCTTTGTTCCCCAAACCCACCTGCTTCTGCCCCCTGTGGCACCACCACAACCTCCTGCCTTCAACAAACCCAATCCCTGTCCCAATTCCTGGCTTTCCTGATGCTCCCTGTGTGGCCTTGGGAATGATGGAAGTCCCAAGGAGAGGGGGAAGGTCTGGGAGCCTCTGGATGCACCACCCAACCTGTGCAGGTGCAGTGGGGTGAGCAGGGAGCGAGGAGAGATAAATGGGAATGAGTTCCCAACACTCCCAGAATTCCACAAAGTCCTAAAAAGCCCCTAAAAGGTAAAATAAGTGAAAGGATTTGATTATAAAACAAAGCCAGGATGGTTTTGCCAGGAGAGATACCAAGCAAAGGCACTGCCTGGGAAGGGTTAACACGGAATTCCTTCCTCCCCCTTAATGATTAACCTGGATTTCTGCACCTTCTCAGGACCAAAGGAGCTGGGAAGGGAAAAACAGCCAGGAATTGCCTCAGGCACCAGGGTGGTTTTAAACTGGGAAGCTCCCAATAAAATGGGAAGGTAAAAACAGGAGTCAGTTGGGATGGGCACTGACCAAAGCCTGGCTGGGATGGACACTGACCAAAGCCTGGTTTTTGGATAAAGCCTGACCAAAGCCTGGCTTTTTGAGGGAAAACACATCCAGCTTGTTTTAGTGGCTGGGAATTGTTTGTAAGGCAGGGAGACCATTCTGGATAAATATGGGATAAAGGGCCCTGTGTTGCAGTTACATCAAGTCCCAGTGCATGTTGGAGTGGCTTTTCCACGATTAGGATTGGAGAAAACACCCCTGAAGGAATGGATCATTTATCAAATTATAGTAGGAAAATAAGGGAAAAAAGCAGAAAATAGGGAAAGGCTGCCTCAGTTAATTACTATAATTGCATTTAATTACACACAGCCACACACAGACCTGCAGGAAACAAAAGCCTTTCAAAGCAAGAAGGGAATAGACCAGTTCAAAGAGCCTCTTTTCTCCTGTTGTTTGTGTTTGTTTATCCAGGGGACATCCCAAAATCCACGTGGGAAGAGCAGGAATTGTGCAAAGGGAGGTATTAAAGCCTCAAAACTGGGATATTTTTATGAAGTGGGATATTTTCAGCCCCATTTCCTCCACCCTGCCTGGTGTTTCCTGCCCTAGCACGTCGTGTCAAACACTTTGTGTTGCTCAGGAGGAGCAGGGACATCAATACCCAGGGACAGCCTCGTCCCAGGACATTCCCACACTACAAAGAGGGATGGGAAGTGATTGCAGGGGCTCCTCAAAGAACCCAGGGCCAAAAATCACTTCTTCAAACAAACCAGGGGCTTTGTCATCTCCTACAAAATAAACAGAAGACCCTGAAAGGAGGTTGAAGATCCTGAAGGGAAGTTTAAGATCCTGAGTGGGGGTTTAAGGTCTCTTCCCACCCAAACAATCCTGGGATTCCAGGATTCTGGAGCCAGGCTGGGAGAGCTGGGAATGTTCCACTGGAGAAGGGAAGGCTCCAGGGACACCTGAGAGCCCCTTCCAGAGCCTAAAGGGGCTCCAGGAGAGCTGGAGAGGGACTGGGGACAAGGCCNCAAGTCCCTCTCCCTCCAGAACTGCCCCTGGTTCCTCCCCACCCACCCAGCGACTCCAGGACACGGAATAATTCCCTGCTCGGGGATTTTATGGCTCTTTCCCCGCTCTAAATAATAATCTAAATTATCTAAATAATAATAATAATCATCATCATCATCCAATAATAGCACTAATAATAGGGAAAATTATAATAGTAATAATACTACTACTCTAAAATACTACTAACAATAATAGTAAAATAGTAATAATAATCTAAACTACTCCTAACAATAATAGTAAAATAGTAATAATAATCTAAAATACTACTAATAATAGTAGTAAAAATATTAATAGTAAAAATAGCAATAATAATCTAAAAGACTACTACTAATAGTGAAAGTAATAACGGTAAATTAATAAAATAATAACAATAATAATCTAAAATACTACTACTAATAAAGTAATTATAGTAAATTAATAAAAATTAATAACAGTAACAATGACAATAATCATAATCTAAAATACTACTCATAGTTAAAATAAGAATAGCAGATTAATAAAAATTAATAATAACAATAATAATCTAAAATAATAACAATAGTCCAAAGATATTTAAAAGAATCCAACTTAATGGACTTTTACTGTTAATATTTTAGGGGGGAGGGAAATTCCTCCACATTAACCTATTTAAAAAAAACCACAAAAGCTAAAAATAACCTAAGGAAAGTAAAATACCCTAAAAATAAAGAATAAAGTGAAGAATAAAGGGAGAGAATAAAGGAGAGAATAAAGAAGAGGATAAAAATAGAGAAAAATAAAATAAAGAATAAAATTAAATTCAAAAAGGGGCATTTTCACCCTGCTGTGCCTTTCCCAGAGCACAGAATTCCCAACCATTCCCATTCCGAAAGGGCAGCAAAACCCCCAGCTTTCCAAAGCAGCTCCCCCATGACCCCATTCCCCCCTCAGAGCTGCTTTTGGCACAAGAAAGAATCTTTAAATCAGATTTTTGGAGCAGGCAGGGCTGGACTTTGAGTGAACAAACTCACATATTTTCCAGAAAACCCCCTCAAATATTTAAATTCTTTTTTTTAAATTATTCCCAATTAATTTGGATTTCCTTCCTGCTCGTTTTCCCTGTGTGTTCTGCCCCGAGCAGGTGTGGAATTGTAGGAAAAGGAGGATTTGGGTGCCTGCCAGAGGTGCTGTCCCTGCCCAGACCGAGCCCCTGGCACATTTTACCGTGTAATTCCAGAGGGAGGGCCCCAGCAGGGCCGTGAGGAGCTGCATGGCCACAGTGCACAGCACCGACTCTGTCACATCAAAGCTGGGCACGGGGGAGAGAAACACCTGAGAAAACCTTTGCCTGAAGTGGAACCTCTCAGTGGATCCTCAGCCCCAAATTCTGACATTATTCCCGGTGTTGGGATGGGTTAAAGGGGTCAATGAGCACAAAAAACCTAAGGGCGTTAAGGAATTAATCAAAATATCCCAACCCACATTTAAATCTTCAGCAGCAGCTCCTGCAAGTTCAACACATATTGAGGGAACACAACGAAATTCCTTGCTGGGAATAAAATAATTATAATGAGGAATAAACCAGTAAATCCAACCCAGACTGAGGCACAGGCCAGGCCTCCCCTCGCTGTCCCCACAGCTCCAAGTGACATTAAATACATGAATTATTCCTCTGGGGGTGTTGCTGAGGTTTGAGTGGAGCAGAAAGGCAGGTTTTACTCCAGGTTTGACACTGGGAGCTCCCACATCCCTGTTCTTGGAAAACAAGGCCCCAGGACCCTGCTCAGGGCTCACCTTTCTCTGGAAATTTGTCACCCCAATAGAAAGGGATGAGAAAATATGGCCAATATGTGGGAGCAAACAGAGCCAGAGGCACCAGCCCTGCTCCTTATAAAGGGCCAGAAATCTGCATTTTCACCACAAGGAGAAGATTGCCAGGTGGGATTGAATTCCTGCTCCGTGTTGGACAGACACAGGTTGTCACCCAAAGGTGCCACCTGACTGCAAAGGGCACCAAGTGCCAGGGCTGAGGGCACCCCTAACCCTAACCCTGCTCTGAACTTCAGCATTTTAATTAATTACCAACAAATAGCTCTAAAATGCAATAATTGGGGTTTCAAGGAATACAGGAAGAGAAAGTCCCACATAATGCTGGGGCTTGGCCAGCTGTGGTTTCTGTTCCTGGTCTTGGAGATGTTTGAGCTCAGATTTGGGGTTTGAGCATCCTCAGGGGGGTCTGTGAGGGGCACTGACCTTGGCATGTGCTTGTTCCCACGGGGCTGTTGGCACTGACACTGATTGGTGTGCCTGCCCTGCTGGGGGCAGAGCCTGCAGCCAATTAACACGAGTTCATTAGTGCTGCATCCACACAACCCCTGTCAGTGCTAATTGATCCCCTGGATCCCCTAAAAGGTCCTGTTTGGTTACACCAGAGGCAGGGATGGATCGAGGCTGGGGCACAGCTGGAGCCAGGGGTGGTTGGGGAACCCAAACTGAGCCAGGAATTCCTGGAAAATCATCCAACAACAACAGGAAACAGCCCCTCAGGCTGGAGAGGGCTCTGGAATCACGTCAATCACCACCAAGCTACATTTAATAGGGATTTGTAACACTGTGAACCCACAGGGGAGGTTCATCCACCACCCTCCTCAGCACATAAAACTCCTTTCAAACCCCAGCAGAGAAGGGAAAGAGAAGTTTGTGGGGCTGGAAAACTCCCATCAAGCAGAAAAATGCTGATTCTTCCCCGTGTCTTCTCCAGCTCCAGTGACCTGTGATGGGATCAGCCAGGCTGGGAAGGGGAGAGGACACAAAGGGTTGTTTTCTCAAGGCAGCAGGGAAAGAATGTTCATCATCACAACAGCAGAGAGGAAAGCTCACAGTCACAGGCTACAAATGCTGACTTGGAAAGGTTATTTTAGGGTTTTAACTCCTCCCAGGCCAGCACTTCCCACTTGGATGGGATGGGACACAACCAAAGAGGGTGGAGGAAACGAGCATGGGAATTAGAGCCACTTCCAGCAATGGGAAATTCATGGGGAGGGGGAAATGATGCTCCAACTGAACCCCAGGCTGCTCCCCTTGGTGTGACACACTTACAGGAGGCACATTGTCCCCTCTGCTCTCATTAGGGGGGATCAGAAGGTGTCCAGGCCAGGAAAGAGCCTGAGTGAACTTATTCCCAGAGCAGGGAGAGCTTGAGGGATTTACTGGAAAAATCAGCAGGACCATTGGGTTAAAATGTTGTTGAGGGGCTCGTGGGGAGGAAGAGGAGGAGGAGGAGGGGACAAGGACATCACCCCCCAGCAGTGCCCGTGGTTCTGGGGTACCCCAGGCCCTGCAGGGGGTGGGAAGGTGCAGGTGAGGGGCCCAGAGTTCCCAGCCACCCCCCAAACCCCTCCCCAGTGCCCCTGGCACAACTCTGCAAACAGCCTGGCTGCCAAGGGCCTTCCGGAAGGGCTGCAAAACCCCCGAGGGGGGAAGTTTGGAGCCCTCCAGGATGGGCATTCCTGATTTCCCTCAGTGCTCAGATCCTGGGGCTGCTCCCACGAGCAAGAACTCCACGTGTTTCCAGCCCTGTATTCCAGCATTTGGTGGGAATTGTCCCTCCAAGACAAAACCCCAACTCCTCCTCTGCAGAGGGAGGTTGTTTCAGCAGCTTCCTGAAGTGCAGCCTCATTCCCTGATCCCTCCTTTCCCCCTCAGTGGCAGGAGCAGGGAGAGGGCAGGGGAGAACCAAGGCAAGCTTGGCCCCTTCCTGAGCAGCCCACGGTGCCTCAGCAGCTGCTCCAGAGTCATGGAACAGGAATGTTCCCCTAAATTCCAGGCCCTCCTCCTGTTCTGGGCTGGTTGGTGCAGCAGCCTCAGCTCTTGGCCTTTCCCTGGGGATTTTTATTCAAGCAGCAAAGCAACATTTTGGACTTTTGAGTTGTATAAAAGCTGGTAAGAACTGGTTCTTCCACTCAGATCCAGGATATGCCTTTGTGGAGCATCCCTGGAAACTCATTTCCATCTCATTGTCTGTATTTACACATAAAGACACATCTCTAATTCACCAGCTTGGTGTATTTTCATTAGGAAAGGTTGGAATACACCAGATAATGCAGGAGAAATGATGGAAAACAAAGGGTAGGAGCACCCACAGGTGTCTGGTGGATCCTTGGAAGTGCCCAGGGCTCCCTGAGCATCTAAAATAGGATTTAGCACTTCCAAGTTGGACAAGGGGAATGGCTTCCCACTGCCAGAGGGCAGGGATGGATGGGATATTGGGAAGGAATTCCTCCCTGGGAGGGTGGGGAGGGGCTGGGATGGATTTCCCAGAGGATTCCCCATCCCTGGAAGTGTCCAAGGCCAGGTTGGAAAAAGTTGGAGCCCCCTGGGCTATGGGAGGTGTCCCTGCCCATGGCAGGGGGTGGGATGACATTTAAGGTCCCTTCCAACCCCAACCATTCCAGGATTCCAAGACTCCAGCTCAACCCTGCCAGGGATGGGTGGCTCCAGCCCCAAACTGCCCTGGCTGTGGGACAGGCCCCCTGCCCCTGGGGGGCTGCAAACACCCCCCACAGCCCTGAAGCCTCAGCTGGGGGCAGGTGCACTCCTGGATCCAAGTGGGAAAAGCTTGGATTGGGAAGAACCAGAGTGAGCCACCAGCCCTGGGCTCCAGGGAGATCCCTGCAGGATCTGTGCCCCAGATTCCCAGGGCTGTGGGTCCTGCAGAGTGTTCCCAAAGCACCAGACCTGCTCCCCCAGGGACATGTGGGAACCCACCAGGGCTTGCCAGTTTGATTTCTGGGATATTGCAGGAGAAAATTCCATTTCCAAAGCCCAGCTGCCCCAAGACAGGATGAACAAACCAGCTCCTGGGCTGGAAACCACAACTAAACCATTATTTGGGCTTCAATATTGAAGGTCTTCCTGCAATTCAGGATCAGCTTTTCCTCTGCTCAGCCCTGCTGTGAATTCCTGCCCTTCCAGGAGCCCATTCCCACCGCAGGGGGTTGTTTGGAAACAAACCCTCTGCACAGAACCCATCCTTGGGCTCCCTGCTGGGATTATTAGAGGGACTTTTCCTGCCCAACTTGCTTTGGAGACACTTCCTGCTTCCTCCTGGGGAACTGTGAGCCAACAGTGACCTCTAGCTTTTCATTGGGGCTGGTCACCCAACTCCAGCTGCGTTGGGAAGAGCTCATTGCCTGCCAGGACATAATTAAATTAAGTGATCGTTTTATTAGACAGATCAGCCCAAGGGATTATCCCAAATCCTGGAGCAGCCCAGGGATCTCCCCACAGCTGGTGGAGGAAAAGAACCAGCACAGGGGATGGATTCAGGAATTGGGCTCAATTAAAGGGTTTTCCTCCTCCACGTGCAGGATTCTGTGGGGATTTTATAGCACCCTCAGGGAAGTTACAGCAGGGACAATCATGGAATTGCTGGGGTTGGAAAAGCCTCCTGAGACCATCAACCCACCACCCCTGACCATGTCCCCAAGTGCCACACCCACAGGTTTTCGGGCACCTCCAGGGATGGGGACTCCAAACCCCCCTGGGCAGCCCCTTCCAGGCTTTCCAGCCCTTTCCAGGCAGGAATTTCCCCAATATCCAAGCTAAACCTCTCCTGGTGCACCTTGAGGCCGTTCCCTCTGCTCCTGTCCCTGTTCCCTGGAGCAGAGCCCGACCCCCACCCATCCCACCCTCCTGTGGGGAATCCTGGAGAGGGAGAAGGTCCCCCCTGAGCCTCCTTTTCTCCAGGCTGAGCCCCCCCAGCTCCCTCAGCCCCTCCTGCTGCTCCAGCCCCTTTCCCAGCCCCTGTTCCACCAGCCACACTTCACCTTACACAATAATTGGTCTTTCCCTATTTTTCCAGGGCTTTCCCACCAGGCCAGGCTGTTCCTACATTTCCCATTCCAGGCCTGGGCTGTGGTGGGGGTGAAACACTGACCCCTCCCTTCAGCACCCTCTGCTCTTCTCCAACTCCCTCTGCATTGAAACACAATTTCTTGGTCACAATCCTATTGAAAATACAATAAGTGATAAATTTGGGATCATTCCTGCTGCTTTGGGGTGAAACACTGTCACATTCCCTACAAAATCATTCCCACCCCCCCTCTGAGAACTTTGGTTACTGCACAAAGATCTTTTGGGCTCCTTCCACCAGCCCTCTCCAATTCCACTTACTCAGGAGCTGAGAAACATAAATAAAGGCTTGATAAAACACCTTCTGTTTCAGTTTGAGATTAGTGAAATGAAAGCTTCATAAAAAAACAGCAAGAAACAGCAAGAATGAATATTTATCCATTTAACTGGATAAATATGCTGAGGTTTTTTGTCATTAAAATGAATATCAGCTCATGGCAGATCATTAACCCTGTGTCACAGGGCAGGGGAAGAAATAAATGTGTTTATTACCCAGGGCTGGGGTATTTAAAATAATGAGTGCTAATTTCCTTCTCTAAATGACCTACACATTGATGGAGCATCACATTTTTAGGTCATAAAGCCACCAGAACAACCTGATTTGTCACAAAATGCTGCCCCCAAACCCACACCCTGCCAAGAGCCAAGGCCCAGGGAGGTCAAGCACATGCCAAGGTTGGGAGATTTGTGTTCTCAGATCAATAACTTTGATTATCAGGGCCCTGGAAAGTTCAGAAAGCTCTCAGACCTTTGGCACAGCATGAAAGGCAGACCCTAAAACAGCAGAAACTTCAAGCCAGGTGTCTTCCTTTAAAGATTTAAGTGCCAGAATGGAATATTTGCAGTCAATCTGCTTTGGTGTGATGAGGGTTAGAACACAAATCTGCATTTTTAATCTTCTCCCTCCAACAGAACACTGAGAGCTGCTCCAACATCTGGAATGTGGCAGCAGCAACACCAAATGTCCCAAGAGAAGCTGCATTATCAAAGCAGTGTCCTGCCAATACAGAGCCAAGAGGCCCTTTTGGTGCTGTTTTAGCAGCATCTGGTACCTGGAGATAATAATGATAGACAACAAATAACTCTCATTGAGACTGGTGTGTGCAGTTGTCATAGAATTGTTCCCAAATTCCACAAACTAAGGACAAATTTCAGCTTCCAGCTGGAAAACTACCCCCATTCTGCAGCACATTTATTTGGAATACATTTGTCAGCTCTAAGAATGCAAACACAGAGTGAATTCTCATCATAAAACACATTTCTATCCCCATTAAGGTGAGACAATCCTTGTGATCCACCCCCCACCCCCCTCCCCCAGCAGGGAATGGGATTTCAGCTCTTCACCTCCTTTTCATCCCATTGTTAAGAGTTCTACACTAAATAAAAAGGGATTCAGGCACAGTATCAATGATCACAGTGCATTTCAGTGGGCAGAGTTAACAGCAAATGGTAAATAGTTCATAGTCAGATTAACCTGACCCAAGCCAAGCCCAACTGAGTGCTGACCCCAGAGTGCCACCCCCTGAGCTGCCCATCCCACCCTGGCATGAAACAGCAGGCCCTTCCCCTTCCCCATTCAGCCTCCAATCACACCCAAAGCTCCTCCTGAACTACCAGCACTCAAGGGCATTTCACAAACACCCCCCAGCATTAATCCCAGAAGGCTGTGCCCTGTGGTGTGGCAGGGCAGCCCAGGCAGGGGAGGGGCTGAATTTGGGGGTGGATTCCCGGGGGAGGGACTTACATGCCGAAGCGCAGCGTTCCCGAGACGTAGGTCTGCCAGTGAGCGCAGTAAAACATGAATGTCCCAGCAAAACAACAAAAGAACATCCAGTCAGGGTTGGTGCCCAGCTGCACAGCAATACAAGTTCCCAAAACCACAAAGACTGCAGGAGAAAATCAGTCACACAGTGAAAAGGGCCAGTGGGACGGCGGGTAAAGATCCTCAGCAGCAGCNATTGAGGGTTTCTTGAGCTCCTACAGGTTTATTGCACTTCATGTCCACTCCCACTAAGGGACTTGGGGGATCTGGGCACCTGCAGCACCTTTGGGGTTTTCTCCTCTCTCCAGGATTTGCTGGGTATTTTCCCCCATTTCCTGATTTGAGATGCCATTAAGAACATCCAAGGTGTGTCACAGGATCCACAGCATATCTGTGCTCTCCCCACCACCCTTTCCATACACAACTTTGATAAAGAATTCCTAACAACTTAAACCAGAATGTGAGGAACTGGACCCTGTGACCCCTGAGGAGCCTTTCCAAACCAGGATATTCCAGGATTTTTTTGCAATGGTGCTAAAACTTCAGGCTGGCTCAGTGAACTCTGGAGCTGCTCTGGGTGGCTTTAATGTTAAACTCAGACTTGCAGTGCCCCCCTTGGGCTTCAGACCTGTCTAAAGGACCAATCTAAAATAACAGAGCACTCTGACAACTTCTTACAGGAAATATTTTGGAGCCAGCACTGATAAAGCATCCCAGGCTCAGGTTGAATTAGTCACATGCTTCATTTTGGCCTCAGTGCAGCACAAGAGGACTCATTCAGCTGCCCCAGAGCCCTCTCTGTGCAAAGAAAGGTGACTTTCTTAGTTGAAAAGTGATCCTTTCAGCATTATCAGTTGCCCTGTGCTCAGTAAAAAAAAAGAGCTTTATTCTTTTGGCATTGCAGATTTAACCCCTGGAACAAAAGCCATTTAATCCT
Organism: Campylorhamphus procurvoides; assembly: GCA_013396655.1. Taxonomy (NCBI): domain Eukaryota; kingdom Metazoa; phylum Chordata; class Aves; order Passeriformes; family Dendrocolaptidae; genus Campylorhamphus; species Campylorhamphus procurvoides. Next base: position 15,122 of record WBMV01004822.1, on the reverse strand, counting down.
GAGAGCTCAATTAAAAAGGCCAACAATACCTGTGGACAGAGAATCACAGCCATGATCAAAGAGCTCTCCCAGGGGAGTGCTGCTGTTTGTCCTCCTGGCTTGTTTTCCATCTATGGCATCCAGGGATTGGTAGATGAAAAGGCCACAAGCACAGGCAATGTATGCCCAGGGAGGTGCCTGAAAGCAAAAGAGAATTTTAAACCTTTTTTGAGAACTCTGACCCAGCAGCTCCTGCAGCTGCCCCCTGGCACAGCCTGACACAGCAGTTTTCCCTCAGCCAGGGCCCTTCCAGCAGCTGGGCCTTGCAAGGACAGGCACGATGGGCTGGGACATGTGGAATGTAAATAAAGCACTGCCAAATTCCAGGCTGCATTGGCTGCAGCCCCTGCTCTGAGGCAGCAAACTCACAGTGCAGCTGGAAGAGACTCCAGCCCTCCACGTGCAGAGCGTGTGCAGCGAAATCCTCCCCAAATGTGGGTTAAGTGGCGGAGCCACCCCAAACCTTCCAGCCCCAAAAAGGTGTGACACTGTCAGGCCCTGAGCTCACATTCCCAGTGCCAGAATTCCAGCCTGGATCAGCTACAGTTCATGTTCTGAGGGAGGAAGTTGCACAGGACAGCTGGAAAAAACTCCAGGTGCAAAGTGTGTGCAGAGAAACCCTCCTCAAATATGGGGTCAATGATTCAGAAACCCCAAACCTTCCAGCCCCAAAAAGGTGTGACACTGTCAGGCCCTGAGCTCACATTCCCAGTGCCAGAATTCCAGCCTGGATCAGCTACAATCCCTGTTCTGAGGCAGGAAGCTCCTCTGTGCAGCTGGACATTATTCCAGCTCTCCACATGCAGCAAAACCCTCCTCAAATATGAGTTCAATGATTCAGAAACCCCCAAAATTCCAGTCCCAAAGGGGTGGCTGTGCCAGGCCCTGAGCTCCCCTCCCAGAGCAAACACCACAACTGAAGCTTTTTTGGTGCATTTTGAGCCATAAACCACCAAGCCCACCAAAGCCAGAGAGTTTCCCCTCACTCTGGTTCAGTTTGTACACCCATAAATCAATACAGTATTGGCTGCTTTGTGACTTAAGTGCCAGAATGGGATATTTGCAGTCAATCTGCTTTGGTGTGATGAGGGTTAGAACACAAATCTGCATTTTGAATCTTCTCCCTCCAACAGAACACTGAGCACTGCTCCAACATCTGGAATGTGGCAGCAGCAACACCAAACGTCCCAAGAGAAGCTGCATTATCAAAGCAGTGTCCTGCCAATACAGAGCCAAGAGGCCCTTTTGGTGCTGTTTTAGCAGCATCTGGTACCTGGAGATAATGATAGACAACAAATAACTCTCTCTGAGACTGGTGTGTGTAGTTGCAGAATTGTTCCCAAATTCCACAAAGGACAAATTTCAGCTTCCAGCTGGAAAACTACCCCATTCTGCAGCACGTTTATTTGGAATATATTTGTCAGCTCTGTGAATGCAAACACAGAGTGAATTCTCATCATAACTTTACAGAAATGGGCATTTTTGAGCAGCTCTGCTTCCCAGCCACACCACAAAGGCCAGGGCAGTTTAACCCACCCAACCTGCCTCTCTTAAAGCCCTGAGTCCAGCTTGGCTAGGCCAACATAACCACGACTCACTGGAGCACATCAGCTTAAATATACTCCCTTATCCAGCTTCCACTGCTCCTGACTCACCAAAACAGCTCCTTCTGCCCCAAAAGCTGCTCTGCTCTCAGCACTTTATCTGTCCAAAGAGCACAGGGAGAGAACCACATTTCACAAGGCACAGAATTCCAGCCCATGCCATCAGGTTTATTCCTCACTGCTAGATTTTCTGCACCACATTAAAGTCACCTTCAGGGGGATGCAGATTTCCAACTCCAGGATCAATCTGCTGGCTCTTCCTCCTGCCTTCATTAGCAGTGTAGGTGTTTCCACTGAGATGTTATTTATATCTGGGGATCATTTCACAGCTCCCTCTCTTACCCAGATCTGTTTTCCTTTTATTTTGGGGGGAAACCCCCCCCAATTCCCTCACTCAGCAGGAAGTTTCTGCATCTCCTTTTCTCCCCAGCTCAGCTTCCCTGGCTACACCTTTCACCAACAGGAAGAGACAAGTCACTCTTGAGAGGGGAAAAAAAAAAGCAGAACTAAAGCTGAGCTGCAAGGAAGAGAAAATTTACATCTGAAAGCAAAAGTGCTTTTGGGGAGGGGGAAAAAATTGTGTTTGTGAAGTTTCAAAGCCCTGTTTTCTTCCCCAGACAGCTCCTTGACACTTCAAAAGCACCTCGAGCACCACGTGGCAAAGGAGAGAGGCCAAGAGCTGCCTCAGCATAAAGTTATTTTGCAGTGCAAGTGAGAGGAAGAGCTCCCTCACCTGGCACAAAGTACCCTGGGGCTGGCACACACCCAGCAGGGCCATGGCACAGCCCAGTGGGCACTCCAGGAGTGCAATCACCACCCAAAATGCAGCTGCTCCCAGAACCTCCAGTTTTGCTCTGGGTCAAAGCTGAGGTCAGAGTGTGAGCCCCCAAAGCCAGCCCAGCCTGGGGAAGGAGCTGCTCCAGCTGCTGATGTTCCACCTGCCAAACTGCAGGAGCTGTTGTGAAATGAGCTGTTTCACCAGACTCTGAGGACAGCAAACACCCCCTTCCTGTGTCACAGAGCAGGGATGCAGCACTGACCAGGCCAATGTGGGGCTCACAGGAACAAACTGTGCTCTGCATCCCCCACCTCAGCTGGGAAAAGCTGGGATAAAGCTGGAAGTGCTGAGCCATTCCCAGCTTTTTTGGGGGGGACACATTCCCTTTCCCAGCACACACACAGGAGCAGTTTCTAATACCCAAAATCTCTAGCAGGGCACAGAAAGGAACACTTTCCAGTGCCTTCTGAGGTAACAGCAAGGGAGAAAGGCCTTGGAATGCATCCCAAGATTCCTGTAATCCCAAACCAGGCTCAGAGTGCTCTCCTGGGCCAGCTCAGGAGGGTTCAGAGCACTGAGAACAAAGGAGAAGCCCTGGCTTTTATGGAGCCCCTCTGAGCAGGGACACAGCTCGGGACACGGACCTGCCAGGGCTCAGCTGGGTCTAACTAAGCTGGGTTTGCCCAAACCAGCCCTGCTGGCTCCAAGTGCAGCCCTCTGGAGCTCAGAGCCTCGTCCTGCCCCAAGCCTGGCACATCCAGCCACGGCCTGAGTGCCACCTCGGGGGCAGGGCCTGCCAAGGAACACGGGCACGGGGGGCAAACGGGCCAGAGCTGCCCCTGCCACGCCAGCAATGCCAGGCCTTACACCCGGGCCCTGTGGGGCTGAGCTTGGGGCAGCAGGGCCCTCCCAGCTGGGACTGCCAATCCTGCCCCACACTGGGTGGGCACAGGGAGCTGCTGCCCCACCCACCTACACCAGTGCCAAGGTGCCAGGAGGTGATACCAACCATCCAAAACCAGTGCCAGCTGCCACGAGGTGATACCAACCATCCAAAACCAGTGCCAAGGTGCAATGAGGTGATACCAACCATCCAAAACCAGTGCCAGCTGCCATGAGCTGACAACCTACCCCACCCAAAACCAGTGCCAAGGTGTAAAGAGGTGACAACACCCACCCCAAACCAGTGCCAGCTGCCACAAGGTGATACCAACCACCCAAAACCAGTGCCAGTTGCCATGAGCTGACAACACACCCCACCCCAAACCAGTGCCAGGTGCCACACGGTGGCAACACCCACCAAAAAACCAATGCCAGCTGCCACAAGGTGATACCAATGACCCAAAACCAGTGCCAGCTGCAGTGAAGTGACACCAATCACCCAAAACCAGTGCCAGCTGCAATGAAGTGACACCAATCACCCAAAACCAGTGCCAGCTGCAATGAAGTGACACCAATCACCCAAAACCAGTGCCAGCTGCCACGAGGTAACACCTCTCACCCAAAATCAGTACCAGCTGCCACAGGGTGACCCCAAAGCAGTGCCAGGTGCCACCAGGCCCCCCAGGAGCTGCAGCAGTGCCCAGCTCACCTGCTCTGTCGCTGTGGGGCAGTACCACACCAGGATGAGCGTGGTGAAGATATTGATTAACAGTCCGACGATGGTGATGAGGTTGGGCGCGATCCAGGCGGGCACTCTGCCCACCAGCCATTCCCAGTAGCCCTGCATGAGGGGCTCAAGCAGGGAGCGTCCTGCACTCTGGTACTTGTGCTCCTCCAGCCTCTTGAGCTGGTGCTTGGTCAGGGGCGGCGTGGGCAGCTGCACCAGTTTGCTGAGCACACAGCTGGCCGTGGGCCCGTGGCCACAGCCCGAGGGGGCCTCCCCGTGGGACTCCCCACATCTCCTCCTGATGCTCCGGTGCCCACTCATGGGTGGGGCTGGCCTAGAGGGTGTCGTTTGGCAGGCAGGAGATGTTCTGGAGAACCATAAGATCCTGCAGTGGAAAGGAGAGAGAGAGTTGTTAGTGAAAGGGTCTTTCCCCCAGGGCAGTGGGCACAGCCCCGAGGCTGCCAGAGCTCCAGGAGGGTTGGGATGATCCTCTCAGGGACCAGGTGGGGTTGTTGGGGATGGTCCTGTTAAGGGCTAAGGGTTGGACTGGATGGTCCTTGAGGGTCCCTCCCATCTCGGCAGATTCTGGGATGACCTGAAGTTGTGTCAGGGCAGGGTTAGCTTGGATATTAGAAAGAGGCTCTTCCCCCAGAGCTGGGTGCTACAGAGGCTCCCCAGGGCAGTGGGCACAGCACCCAAGGAGCATCTGGATGGTCCTTTGGAGCACAGGGAGTGACTCAAGGATGGGCCCGTGCAGGGCCAAGGGTTGGACTGGGTGATCCCTGTGGGTCCCTCCCAGCTCAGCACATTCTGTGTGTGACACTCAAGCACACAAAGGAGATTGCAGGGTATCAAAAGTTTGTAGGTGTGGTCTGAGGAGCCACCAGCAAGCCAAGATGATTTTATAGGGTCACTCCCTTGAAAAAGGAAGTTATTTGGAGGATTGCTGAGGGAAGTACTAGAAATGAGTGTTTCTAATGAAGCTATAAAATGTTGACCTACACTTCTACCTTCCCTGCTCCTTTCTGGAGTAAATACTCTGCAGCCACCAGACAGAATTTGTATTTATACTTATAGACACATCCATAATTCCTACTGTCACCAGCTTCCTGTGTTTCCATTAAGAAAAGTTGGAATAAACCAGATAATACAGGGCAGCAGCACCCTCATGTCTCGTGTGGACCCTTGGAAATGCCCAGGGCCCCCTGAGCATCTAAAATAAGATTTAGCACTTCCAGAAACTCTTCCCAGAGCAGTCCCAGGCTCAGGCACTGCCAGTCCCTCCCAGCAGAGCCAGTGACACCACTCAGGTTATCAGCTGAGGGCTCCAAGTTTATCCCAACTCACCCAAATACCCACAAAGTCTGAAGATAAATCGGTTTGGAGCAGCTCTGTCTCCTTGGTGATATTGAAAAAAACACCTAAAAGCAGTTAGGGTTTTTTTTCTTAGATTTATGTTCCTTATTTCTGTTCTCCTGTGGCTTTTTTCCTCCCCAGATTTAACCCAGGTGAGGTGGAAGCTCACTGTCCAGCCTTCAAGAAACATGCAGGGGCTGGAGACCTTTAGCTGCTCAAACACAGCTCCCTCTCTATCCACATCTTTTTCCCTTTATTTTTATTTTTTTTTTAAAGAAAAGAAAAAGCAGGGTCAAACCCAGCTTTTCCAGCACAAACAAGGCCCCTCAGAATGTTGAAAACAGGTGACCAGAAACATGGAACTCTCCATAGGAAGCAGAGGAGAAGCAGGAGAGAAAGGAGACTGAAAATAAGAGTTTGCCGTTTATCTACAGGACACAGCGAGGGGAAAAAGAAAAAAACCTGGCTGAAGTGTAGGGAGCTCTGAATCCACACACAGGGAGTGAAAACAGGCTGTGGAGGAGCACAAGGAGCTCTAAATACACACACAGGGAGGGAAAAGAAGCTGTGGAAAAGCAGAGAGCTTTGAATCCACACACAGGGAGGGAAATGAGGTGGAAGAGGAGAGTGATTTAAATCCACACACAGATAAAAAGCTGTGGAAGGGGACAGGGAGCTCTAAATGCACCAACAGGGAGGGAAAAGCTGTGGAAGAGGAAAGAGCTCTAAATCCACACACAGGTGGGGAAAAGAAGAAGTGGAAAAGGACAAGGAGCTCTAAATCCATGGACAGAGAGTGAAAGGAAGCTGTGGACAAGGAGAGAGCTCTGAATCCACACACAGGGAGGGAAAAGCTGTGGAAGAGGACAAGGAGCTCTAAATGCACACACAGGAAGGGAAAATAAGAGGTGAAAGAGGACAAGGAGCTCTAAATACACACACAGGGAGGGAAAAGAAACTGTGGAGGAGCACAAGGAGCTGTAAATGCACACACAGGTGAGGAAAGCAAGCTGTGGAAATCAAAGGTCAGCACTTGTCTAAGCACAGGAGCTGTCACAGCCTCTCCACACCCTCCTCAGGCGAATTCCAGCAGTGAAAAGCCACCTCGGTGGGAGGAGAGGAGAAAGCGAGGCCTGGGGAGGGATTTCATCACCAAGAGACCCCACACACCCCGGGGGTCTCTGAGCACAAAAAAACAGCCCGAAGGCCACAAAACGGAGCCCAAACTCCCCCCCAGACGAGGCCAAACTGCCCCAAAATCCCGTGCGGGGCTCCCTGAGGGGAAAACCCCCCTTGGCCCAGAGCAAAGCCCAGCAGGGCCTGCCCGGGACCCCCGATCTGAGGGCACGGCCTGCCCGGGACCCCCTCTGAGACCCCTGACCCCCTCCAGCCCCCGGGATGGGTTCGGGGTCTCCCCCAAGCCCCCGGGATGGGTTCGGGACCCCCTCCAA
>WBMV01004818.1:0-13506 GCA_013396655.1 Campylorhamphus procurvoides | reverse complement strand
TCATGAAATCCCTATGGCAACACACCTTACACTATTAAAATTGGTTGTTTCTTTTTTGGGGTACTGTCATGGTTGTTATGATTATAGAATAATTCCAGCTGGATTTTGATTAAATGAACTGTAGTATGTTTTTGATATCAACAGTAGTAGTAGAGTGTTCTCTAAGAGCAAAACACACTGATCTAGAAAACAAAAATAAAACCATATACTCCACTTTTGTTATGTCTTATTAATAAGCAGATGCCTTTGCCTAATAAACACTGTTGTGCCAAATAAGAAAAATTGTCTTAAGTAACTATTTTTCATCCTGGTTTGGCTTTAGCTTCTGGCAATAAAAATCTGTGTATCTGAACACAAAATTGTCTTCTATCTTATTTTAGGAGTTTTGACACTAGTCTCCCTAGTTACTTGCTAGAGAGGAAAAGAGAGAGGAAAAGTGAGAAAAAAAGATAGAGGGAAAATTATTTTTGTGACCTTTCCTAGGACTCGGAAGTAATTGAATTAGTTGCCATACATATTTTCATGTTTGAAGTATTTTAGAGCAAGAGCAGCAGTAGCAGTGACAAGAACTCTTGTGTTCAGACTAAATAACTGTAGGCAGGTACTTATTAGTCAACAGAGGAGCTGAATCAAGCCTGACAAGATGTCAGTACACCTACTAACCTACAGTGTGTTTATCTTAACATTATTTTCCTTTACATGGTATGAAAAAAGATCCATACTCTTCTCACAATGATTTATCCAGTACAACAGAATTTATATTTGTTTCAAGCACATCATAAAATGACAAAGACATAGTTCTCATGCTGCATGAAATATCTTATGTCTAAGCTTACTTGCCTTATTTTGCCATTCCTAGGATAGATCTTGAGGACTGCAGTCAAAATCCTTTCTGACAAAAGTCTTCTGTTGCTCTCAGTGACCTTTCTAAGTAAGATTGTTTATTATATTATATGAAGGATTCCGATTGGTGAATTTAAGAGCTTACATATCTGCTGTTTTTTCCATACAATTTAAATAGCAACAGATAGATTATCTGGTGGGTCAAGCAGTATAAGTTTTTTAGCTGTCTGCAGTAGTTTTATAATGACACAATATTGGTCTTGGTAACCACAGTGAAGACTGCTTTCAGCTTTAAGCATAAAGGGTGTGGTGAGTAAGCAATCAGGAGAAGAAGGGCATGCATTCAGGCAAAGGTCAGCAGGTTTCCAGCCTATTATGCCACATCAGACATCATAGTTTAAGCAGCCACAACAGTGTAATTGCACAAAGGGTAGATAATGTGTGAAATGGTGTCATGATCCAATACTTCTCTGTTTTAAATTGATTGTGGCTAATTACTGCTGCATTCACCATCTTTACTGCCTCTGAGTTTTTACTGACTTTGTCTTAATGGTCTGCTGTTGTTCCTTTCTAGTGATCAGATATGAAGCAGACTGACATCAAAGCAATGTGTGGTCTATACCAGCATGCTAAATACCAAAATTCAGGTGTGCATATATTGTTAATCAATCAATGGCTATTAGAAAACAAACAAACCAAGAAACAAAAATTCTATCCGCCACTATATAGAAATAGTAGTCTTTTTTCTAAAATTTTTAAGATGTTCATTCACAGTCATATAAGTATATTCATTGTTCCATTGATCTTCATGAGTTTCACAGAAACATTATAAAATGTGTGGCAGTGTGCATCTACTAGAGAAATATGTTGTCTCATGTTTTCAGTCTGTTGAGTTTTTGCTGTATAGGTATTCTGTCTCGGTCAATCTGGACTTCCACTCTTATTTATTCTACAGTTTTTGTTAGTCTGCAAATTCCAAGGTTACAGAATTCCTGGATGCAAACCAGTTTTTGTTTAATGTCAAAAAGGTATTTGAAAAAACTGTATAAGGGTTTCAGCCTGTATTAATCATATCGATATAGAATAATCTTGGTTCTAAACTGCTCATTCTCTTTCTTATGGCTCAGAATTGTACTTTGGTTTGAGGAAGCTGGCATTAGGAAGAAGTACCGTTATTAGAAACATGAAATTACTTGTGAACAAAACCTATATCTCATGTAAACAAGGTACTTTTGTCCCTTTTTGAAGCTACTTCACTAGCTTACATACTACATGCTGTGTGAAATCCAGAAAAGTATCAGTTTTTATCTGCTGGTTCTTATGCAATTCACCTAGGAGCATGCTAAACAAGGCCTCCGTAGAAGTTATTAAGGGCTATGTAAAGCTCTGTTTTGCACAAAGAGATGTCCTGGATGTGCAGGAAAATACAATACAAGAAACGAAGTGGACAAGGACACACACTGCTCTTCACTTTTTCTTAACTAGTCATGAAATTATGTAAAGACAGGAAGAGTCTTGATATTGAAAGTATATAGAGCCTTAATTATGTTTAGTTTCTGCCTATAGAACAACGGAGTCACTACAGTAGATTTTTTGCTCTGTTTTGTAGGTACACAACACTCAAAGTATTTATAGCTGTCATGCAAAAGGGAAGGCAAAAAATACAATTTCTGTGCCATTTTAAAGATAGCTTATACTCTATTAAAAATATTTTGCTGGAGATATCTTATTTGTTCTTACTGTTAAATTGCTTTTTCTCTGTTGAAATAATGTTTCCCAGTTTTCCTGTTACAAAGCCCATGCATTCCTTTTCCTCCCCTAGTTCTTTGATGACNAGACTCAGCAAAGTCTGTAGGTAGCAAGTTGCTCTAACTTTTTTCTTTTTTTTTTTTTTTTTATTCTTTCTGTTGTCCATCACAAAGCAGAGGACAATGCAAGTTGAAAGTTGTTATTTTGTCACTTGGTCATGCTTTGTGCTTTTCAGAAAACTACATGGTGTGACCAAGGGTTATACTTAATATATTTAAGATTCTGAACATTAAAAGAAGAGAAGCAAAAAAAAAAAAAAAACCAACCCAAAACTGTCTTTCAAATAGTTATTTAAAACTGACTCTCAACTTAATTCCTTAATGATAGATGTAATTTTTTCTTCATATCTTGAGATATATTTTTTAAACTGATATCTTTTTCTTCTCTGTACTTTCTCTGGTGTCTTTTTAATATACACAGATGTATTAAAACATCAGTATACTATGCATTAGAAAACACAGTTGCATTGGCTCATATAACCTAACAAAAGTAGTGGCAATTTCTTTTCTAGAGGGAATAGTAATCCTACTTATAAAACAACCCGTTTCTGAAATAGAAGAGCAGATACACCAGTAGCATAGACAGCAGATGCTGTGTAGCTCCCATCCCCTTAGGAATGGCACGTGAGGCACTGTAAGTCCTAATTAGATCTCAAGAGAGTAGAAAAGCCCATTTGACTGTCAATTTAAAGGCAGCAGTGCAAGAACATTTTTATTTCTAAAGGCTTAAAATTTGAGTTATCTTTGGATGAGGCATGTGAATTTAGAATATGATATTTACTGAAGTCAATATCAATGTGCAGTGTTATGAAAAAACACACCCTGTCTTTTTATTATTTGTATTAGCAGACTGAAAGAAAAGAAAACAACATACAAGACAAGAAAGGGAATATATGGCTACCAACTATCAAAAGAAATACGTATATGACTTTAGTTGCACAAACTTGTGCTAAAGTGTAAGTCATATACATTCTCAATAATAATGGTCAAGAAACATCTTTACACTGTTTATTTATATGTATATATTTTTTTAAAGAATTTTAACACAACTATTTTAAAAACTTTCTTTTTCATCTCAAAATTGAAATTTCTGACTAGCATAAAATGAATCCCTTATATTATTATTAAATAAAACATGCATGTGTTTTTAAAGTTTGTGTTTGGTTTATCACCAGTTGGCAAAATACAGTACTTGGAGTCAGATACTGTTTACATAAATGCAGATGATTCATGACACAAAAGCTTGAAAATTTTAACTATTTGACTGCAATGTGACCTTCTGGTATTGTTTCTTTTAATTTGATCCAGCTTCAAGGAACAACGGGACTGAAGGAAGGAGAGAAGTGTCATCAGAACACAGGATAATTTGGGTTGATAATGGCCTCAGCATAGGCAGGGAGGCTCATTTCATGTCACCTGCAAACTTCATTGTCAATTACTTTGTTACATTTCATTCTTCAGGTCATTGGTAAAGATGTTAACAATGTCTATGGATCTTATCCAGTTGTTGGGAACAATGAAACTGAAGAAGGTAAAGGATATGAACATATGCTGTCTAGGACCTGGAAGTGTGACACTTCTCACTGCTGGTGATGTGATGATCATTAGAAAAAAAGGGTTTTTTCCTCTTATATTGTTCCCTGTAATTGTATAATTGATATAAGACCTGAGTAAATTAAAGTTTATGAACTGATTTATCTGTTCTATTAAAACATCTCCAAGGCAAAAGGAACTTCAGATGGGGAGAAATTAAGCCTGTAGTTTTCAGAGATAGACTAACTCATAGTAGACCACCAGGTTTAATATTTAAATAGGTGAGAATTTTCCAAGGTGATGACACTCTGGGTTCAATAAGTTGTAGAAAATATAGCGGTAAACGTAATGCATTACTGTCATGGTTCATCTAACCTGTTTCTCTTAGCAAACTATTGCCTAACACATTCTCTGTACTCTCACAGTGAGTATCTAATCATTCTGGTTCCACATATAGATTCTATTGGTTTTCTTATTTTTAACATATTTCCTATTCTCCCTTTGTATTGTTGTCCAATTTTAGCATTTGCATCTTCCTTCTGCAAGGAGTTCTTTAGTTCTACCACACATTTTGGGGTGAAACTTTGGCACTGTTTTGTACCAATCTGTCTTCTCCTTTCATGTGGAACTCCCTATTATTTATTTTAGAAAAAGTAGAGAAAAATATATCTCTCTCTGTGCTGCTGATTATTTTAACAGTATCTGTCTTGGCCCTCCTGTCTACATGTGATGTAGGTATAATATCATACTGATGTTGTAATATTTCCTGAGTACGATTCCTGTCTTTGAGTCTGAGGGTGGTTTATGCAAAGAACATTTGATTTTGAGAGATTTTGTAAAATATTTATCTGTTTAAAATTAAACACTATAGACAAGAAAACTTAGCCTTGGAATTCATGTCAGATGTGGTATATGATTCAGTCAACAAAACTAGAAACACTTAGAAAAAATGAACTGTCTAATTTCTGCTGCTTCAAATGCACATGTTATTTGGAGGCTTAACCTCAGGCTCCACTCTGAGACTTGGAGCTGGGAAAGAATACATACTGCATTTTTCAGATATGTTACTGATTCAGCTTTGAGGAGATGGTATGTCTGCCTGTCTTGTGTGTGGTAGAATAGGTCTATGCAGCTGATAATAAAAAAGCAATTTCATTCTGATATCAGTTCCTCTGGCCTTGGGACCAATCATGTTCTTGCAGAGCTGCCTGTCTGTAGATTTTAATTTTAGAGTCCTCTTTGAGTTGGAACAAGAGTTCCCTAACTACTGAGCTGATTTATAAATGAATAGCAGCAAAACTACATCCTTCCTCCACTCGGACTTTGTATATTACAGTTAAAATCTAGTATAAAAGTATGCATCTCCTTTTCCTCTAGTTAAAGAAATGATTAAAGCATGAAGACAGAATTATGATTTAAATTTTAATCTAAAACAGTTCCTCTCTGAAATTGAGATTTTTAATTTTTTGAGTTGAACTGAATTTTCTCAGCTGGACTGTGTAGACCTCAGGCAAAATGTGGGAAACAAGTGATTGTCATGCAGAGAAAAAATGTTTTCAAAACAGTTTTTTAAATATTAATTTAATTGCAGTTAGCTATAATGAAGTGAATAAAAAATAGTTTCATAGTCAATAAAGTTTGGCAAATTAATAAATGGATGTAGGTATTTGCTATAAATTGTTTGATACAAATAATAAAATACTAGATTATGTAACATTGGTAAAACCTGAAAACTTTATTTACATTCTTAGGGAATCTGCCAGGTGAGAATACTTACATGAGAATAAATTCACAACCAGGACTGGAATTCCTTTTTTATTCCATTTTCATGAATATAAGTGTACTCTATCTTAAGGCAAATACACACATCTCATTTTTTATTTGTAGTCAGACTGATTTGATAAAGTATTGACTCATTCTTTGCTTCTGTTACACTCCTTTACAAAGGTCTATTGTTTTATTTCATGGTCTGCAGCGGGATAAATCCAGCACGATCCCCGTTAATAACTACACACACACAGTTGCATTGCAAGAGAACAGGAACGGGAATCTTTATTAAGTTTGATAACATATATTTATACCCCTAAGCTCTAACAATGGTGATTCTATTCTTTATCAAGGATTTCATGTGCTTGCTACAATATTCTTGATTACTAAACAAAAATACAGAAGGCCTTATTCACTATTGTAAAACACCTGCTATGTTGGCCATGACTTGTTACTTCTGTGATCTTTCCCAAGGCTTCTTTCCCATGAGAAGAACAATGCTGCTTGCTTCAGCGACAGGTTTGCTTGCCTCAGCTACAGGGCCTTTTGCAGGGGAATCCATGTTTTGAACCCCAACAATGGTCCATGTCTTAGACTAATTTGTGTCAAGTATTATTGTATTACTTGTAGCCTTTCTTTTTTTAAAAAAAAAGTTTTTAAAATGTGTTTTATATAGTTTATTCCCTCAAAGCTGACAGGTTAAATGGCACATGCACTGCAGTTATGAAATACAATTTCTGTGAGGCACAAAAGGTCACTGGGCTTGAAGAAAAGTCAGTGGACTTCTGCAAGTCTGAATACAGTTTGTTAGCAAAAATTATGAAAGATCTTAGTTCATCAGTACATTTAATTCTAATAGCATAAAATGCTGTTATATAAGCCTAAATTCATACGTGCTCTTGCTTCTACTACTAACACAGCTGCAGAACAACAAACAACACCTCCTCCAAAAAGCCGCAACAACAACCAAAAAAGTTGTGTCTATTGTAATATCATAGACTATAATAGCAACTACACAATTTCCTTCAACCTGTTCTAATTAATACATTCAGAACTTAGCTAAAATGTTAGTTTTATTTCTTCTAGGATATAACAAGTGCCTGTGTTATGCCACATATTCCATATTTTTCCTTTTGCTTCTCAGGACTTGCATGCTTGTATATTTACACGGACTTTGCAATTGCAGCCACCTGAAGTTAAATTAAAGCTTATTCCCAGCCCTGAATATCAAAAAGAAACAGCAGAAAGGCTGCAAGAGAGGGGAGGAGTGGGCAGGGAAAGGGAGCTAACATCAGAGTTCAGTGTAGCATTGGATTATTTTATGCTATGGATTTAATAAAAGATTGAAAATGTGCAGCAGTTCACACAGAACTATTTTGAAAAATGACCATTAGGTTAGGCAATGTCCAAACAAACAAATAGCCCTCAAACCAGGCTTTTTAGTGTGAATGTTTACACTTATAAGTGAAGTGTCATGAGGGAAGTTTCTCTTAAATCTGTCATAAATGTAATAAAAATTAGTTTCTTCAAGAATTGACACTTCAGCTCTACTGACTAAGGAAAATAAAGTAGGTCATATAGAAGAAGCTGATTATTTGTTCTGTGTTCAAAGCAACCTAAACCTGATCAAGTAAGATTGTCTTAGCAAAATAAGAGATATTCCTTTTTTCTTTTTTTTACTGTCAAGAGACCAAAAGCTAATCTAAAAGTTTATAGAACATTAATAACATATAATGGTTTCGCAACTCAAAGAGGAGATATTACAATACTAGGAAATGCAGAATTCTAACTTGCTTGGCTCTTTTACTTCCAGCCTCCAAATTGCCGGACATTTTAATGAAACCACATTATGTTTCTACAAAGTAAATAATGTTTAGGGCAATTGTTTAGAGCATAGGAACATAGACAGTTGATTTTTTCAATTATTTGACCAGAATCTGGTAAAAACTAGAAACTGAGCTATGGGACTACCTACTTAACTTAGAGTAATGCAAGTGCAGTTAATGAGTTAATGCATGTTATCCGTACCTGGAGAGTAACTATTGAGCATTATATTGTAATTATTCTACACACATTCTCTTGATCTGAAATTAAATGAAAAGGAAGGCATCCTGTATTTTATAATTATTTTGCATTTGATCTTACAATCAAAACTAAAATTAGATATTTTCAGTTTGTTGAACTGAGATGAACCAGTTTGTGAAAATGTTGTTCTCGTTACTATCTAGAGGTAACATAGCCTTGATACAAAATATGACTAGAATCATATTTATGAAGGTGAAATAATTCTCAGTTTTTTTCTGGTTGTTTTCTTAGCAGTGCTGCAGGTAATGTTGTGTCCACTAATCCAGCTAATGTCCCTGTGGGTAAACTCCATATCAAAAGTAAACAGTATGACCTTCTGAGCTGATGGCCCTGTAACATCTTTTGTTTGAAGAAAGTGTACCTCCTCATCTTCTTTGCCTCCAACCCCTACAGTGAAGGAACCCAATGTAGTACCCTGGATTTGCTGACAAGTCCTGAATTAGACTGCAGACATCTATAAATATTATCTTCTTCTTCCATAGATCACTGTTGTTTTTACATACAGCCATGAAGCAAGAGTTTGGGGCAATGTAAGAATGGAAAGGAACTTAAAAATATATGTGTATATGTGTTTATATTTTTTATACATACTGATGGATGATTTTTTACAGATTCCTTATCTCCTTTAATGGATGCTCACTGCATCAATTCAACTGACTGATATAAAACACATCAGCAACAAATACTTATCTTTTCTCTAGGAAAGATACTTCATCTGTTTTTGCAGATAATACTTTAGAAAAAACAATATTTTGGAATACCAGTTAAAACTTGATATATTTCTCTATTACTCTAGTTTCACACTAACATAATTTTTCAAATGTCAGTGAAGTTATGTACCATGAAAGTATAGCAATACAATAGAGATTTAACACTGATTCTACATAGTCACTCCCAGTGCTCTTTATTCAGTGATTTTGGTCAATAATTTCAAAAAGTAAAGTGCCAGCTAATTTCTGCATTGTTAACTTTCTGCCTTGTTGATCTCTCCATAAGTTAACTCTACCCCTCTAAATAATTGCTTTAGGGTAGAAAAAAGAACAAGTCCTACAGAAAGACAGATTTTTTTCATATATATTCAGTATTGTCAATATACTGTAACTTAACAGTTGTCTCATAATTGACAATGAAAACAAAGTCTCCATGTAGTAGCGGAGAAATTCACTTCTATGTATATCTATGAGAAAGTGCTTTTCAGAAGATACTATTTCAATAAAAATGCCTTTTTTTCACTTTATGCATTTGAATGCTAACATTTTAGTTGGATGTTATTGAATAGTTGATAAACATCTTGGTCATATATATTACTTTAAGCTGAATTGATAAGAGTACTAAGTGAAAAATTAACTTACTAAAAATTTAATTCCTTTGGAATACATGTTTAACCAGAACACAAAAAATACTGGGAACTTATTACTCATACACAGAAATCTACCAGGTATGGTTGTCACCTGAAGTGTTTTGAAAGCACTATAGAAAGATATACACAAAATATAAAGATGATCAAGAAAGAAACAAGAACAGAATACCTCTGAAACTAATTAATTCTTAGTAGGGACTTAAAATCCCCTAAATCACCTTTTAAGTCATCATTCAAGTGGCAAATTGAAGATGAGGTTCAAACCAGATGCTGTAAGTAATCAGAAGTTAACACATGAGTCCCTTAGGAGTACAGAAATCACTTTTCTTCTCAGATAATGAGAAGAGACAACATGCAGGAGAAATTAAGGATTTTTCAACATTAATTTTAGAAAAGGAAGTTGGAAGGAGAGACAGAGAGACAAAGAGAGAAAAGAAAGAAGAAAAAAAAGAACGAATAAAAGAATTTAATCATTCAAAGACAAAAAGAATGAATAGGGAAATGTTTCAATACTTCCTAAAATAATCTTCTCTGTATCTTTACCAGACACTGAAATGATACTGACAAGTCTATACTTTCAGGGTTCCCCTCCTTGCTGTTCCTGAAAACTGGGACAATGTTCACCAACTTTTAGTCAACTGGGACCTCGCTGGATTCCCAGGAGCGCTCAAAAGTTTTCGAGAGAGGTTTAGTGATGACATCAACCATCAACGATTTGGTGATTCTGGGATGAATCCCACCAGTCCCCACAGATTTGTAGGGATCCAGCTGGAGCAGCAGATCCCACACAGTTTCAGGGTTGACTGGGGGTTCATTTTTGCAGTCGTGGTCTTTCAGCTCAGGGTCCGTAATCCATGTTGAAGACAGAGGCAAAAAAAGCATTAACCACTTCTGCTTTGTCTCTGTCCTTGTTTGTGTGTTGACCATACTCATTCTGTAACAGGCTGATGATATTTCTGTACTGCCTATTGTCATTAATATACTTGTAAAACTTTTTTTATTGTCTCTCTTCATATATATATGAAAAAAATTTTTGGCAAGCATCAACTCCACCTGACATTTGGCTGGACAAATTTTCTCCCTATGGTGGCAAGAAGCATCTTCAAATTCTTCTCATGTCACTTTCACTTGGCTCCTTCTTCCAGCCAAGACCTCATGAAGCAGATTGAGGAATCCCATTAGTGTTTGTTTCTTCAAGTTTTGGCACACCAGTCCATCACTGATCACTGATGAGCCTTGTTTCATTCCTTTCCCCCTTCCAAGTTTAGTTTAAAGCTCTGTCAATCCTTCAGGATTCTGGGTCTACCTGCTTCTCCACTACAGTAGAGGTTTGAGGCTCCTGAAAATCTTGAGGCTGTAGCATCTCTGAAAATAATTAGTTTCTCTCTTGCTCATTCACCCAAATACTGTGCAGCCTGTTCACTTCTTCCCGTAGCTCCTTCACCTGATGACTCACCTCTTCAGTCACAGCAAATCTTCTGCAAAATAACTGTTTGTCTGTCCCAGCCTTACCAAAAGGCATGAGTCACTCCTGGCAACCTTGACCTGAAGAGCTGTGTCTGCCATCAATCTTGCTGGAGGTCTCTGACATGATTTGATACAAGGGATTGAGCTTTATGGCACATCAAAACCATAACTGAGGAAGCTTAAACTAATACACTAATAAGACTGGAGCTGAAAGGATCCCTTTGCTCTTCCTTACCAGCAACTGGGTCTGTTTGTTGCATCTATTGTCTGCTTTCAAAGGGTCAGAGAAGAACCCTTCCTGCTCACCATTCCTGTCTGAACTGCCATGCAAACTGCTGTGCTGTGCCCTCGTTGATGTGCCAAGCCCTTGTTTGCCGGCTCCTGATCACTGCTCTCAGGACCACTTTTGCTCCCTGGAGCCATTTGGAAATCTCCTGATTGCTTTCAACATCACTTTCTGATCACCTGTTTGGCTGTCAAGTGCTTCCAGCTCCTCACAAGGCTGCTGGTTGATGCATGTGGCTGTCCATTCAAATCCTGCTCAGGTTTTGGCTAGTGTACAGCCCATACTAAGACTCAATGTGCATTGGGAGGAGCAACATTAGGCCCCTGAGTCAACAATGTGTAGACACAACACCATGGCCAAGAGGAGCTGATCTGACAGCCAGTCACTGTCACCTGCAACTTGCTGTCTTCTGGAGTTATCATCCTTGTTTATCGATAGTCTGGAAGTTTCTTCAGAATTCACTGACTTACAGAAATGTTGTAGGCACACTTTCCAAGCTAGAAAATATGTATGAGTCAGCTTATAAAAAACAAAAAAAGCTTTTGAAATGGATCCAGTAGGACTACTGAAGCTTTCATGGTTCCCTGTATCATACAAGGAACACCTGCATCCTGACAGAGGAGGAAGGATGAACACTCTCACCCTCAGCTAGGTTACAATTTTGCTTACAGGTGTGCATGTACTTACTAAGTTGCAAGTTACAAACTGAGAGGAGGAGTTATGAAATAGAGAAATTGTGGGATAGAAACTTCATGAATTAAATGACGAATGTGTAAAGTAAGATATATGCAGGTATCTTCAAAAAATGCCAAAGCTGTGTGGAAAGAATTCAACAAGGTGTATTTGAAGGCAAGAACACTATAAAACTTGCAAAACAATACTAGCTGCACTTCCAAAGCACAGGGCCTGAGAAGAAGAAAACCAAAACTCCTGTTTGCTCCAGGGTTTCATCATGGCCTCTGGTCTCCTTCCACCAGGATCACTGCTGGCACTGGCTGGAACACTGTGAGGATTTATCCCTCCTCAGACCAGAGACAGACTGCAGCTTTTCTCTGGTATGCAAAAGGAGAAGAAAAATGAAAATATCCAACTATTTATAAGAAAAGTCCTCTTAGGCAGGAAGAGCTTCCTAAGTGTAAAACAAGTCCTAACTCCTTGTTACAAATTATTCCAAAAGGATACCTACCATCCCTACACATCAGACTATTCCTTATGAAGGGGATTCAGCCCTTCTATGTCATGTTTCTTTACTTTCCCAATAAGCTCATAAAGTTTAAATGGAAGAGTACATTGTCCTGAAAATTTGAGATCTCCAAACAGACAATGACAGTGAAGACAATGGTACTATAGGAGAAATAAAGGCATTTAAGTACAGAATATCTCATTAGCTTGTTTCAACATTAATTTGAAATAAAAATATATGCCATCTTTGATTTATCATTGATTTTTAGTTCTGATGTCTGGTAAGTTAAATAGATTCAACTTTTATTCATTAAAATAATCATATTAGCTAAAAGTTCTCACAAGAAAATGTATAAGGGTCTTTCTTTTACTCTTTTTATTAATGGTGACCTTTATTAAATCTGGAAAAGAGCATGGATGTCATATGAGTATTCCAAATACTTGAATTTGTTATCTTTTAAAAGCTATGTAGTTGTAGGATAACAAATACCTTAATGATATAATTTATTTGTAGCTCAATTTTTATTAAAATATTAGTTAAATATTTGAAAATTCTGTAATACGCCAATTTATTATTACCTTTGAAGTCATTCTTATTAACCTTCTTACACAGATACATGCCCCTTTGAGATTCTCAATGTTCTTACAAGTCTCCTAAGAAGGAATCCCCAGCAATTTTTCAAATGACATATGATTTCAGCCTTGGGAATGTTAGCAAATATACACCTTTAGTTAATAGACCTCTTTCTGTATTGCAGCAGCCTCATGATCTCTTCAAACAGTATGCTTATTTAAAGAAAAAAATAATGCTGTTGGTATGAACTCATTACACTGGATAAGGTATTTTATATTTAAACCCTTATGGCGTAGTGTAGATAATAGTCTAAAGGGCAATACAGACTTCGATGCACTATTCATACCTAAGTCCAATTCAGAATTTTCTCTTGAAGTTTTTGAAGTGTGTGCTGGTTTAAAGGTAAACTGACAGGAGAAATGAACCCAAGTCAAAAAGAGATTATAAGTCAGAGTTACAATTTAATAAAAAAGTTACAATAAATGCAATGATACAGGGGAAAAATTAGTTTTGACCCACAAAACCCAGATGTATAACCCAGCACCCTGGGGCACAAACAGTGTTCATTAGCCCCTTTGTGAGCACCACGTGGTCTCCCTGA
>WBMV01004815.1:12425-25671 GCA_013396655.1 Campylorhamphus procurvoides | reverse complement strand
GTCAGGGACAATGTGTCAGCGTCCTCCACGGGCTGCTGAGGGAATCCTGGGGGAGGTTGGGGACACTCACAAGGAGGACATGGAGGATGTGCAGGGAAGGGAAGGGAGCTGGGAAGGGGCTGGAGCAGCAGGAGGGGCTGAGGGAGCTGGGGGGGCTCAGCCTGGAGAAAAGGAGACTCAGGGGGGACCTTCTGGCTCTGCAAGTCCCTGCCAGGAGGGGGGAGCCGGGGGGGTCGGGCTCTGCTCCCAGGGAACAGGGACAGGAGCAGAGGGAACAGGCTCAGGCTGGGCCAGGGCAGGTTGGAGAGGGGAGAAATTCCCTGCTGGAAAGGACTGTCCAGCCCTGGCACAGCTGCCCTTCCCATCCCTGGAGGGATTTCACAGCCCTGTGGATGTGGCACTTGGGGACATGGTCACTGGTGGCCTTGGCTATGCTGGGGAATGGTTGGACTAAGCTGATCTCAGAGAGCTTTTGCAGCCAGAGGTGGGTGAGCTCCTGCCCAGGATCCCCCCTTACACTGTTGAAGATCTGCAGCCCATCATGCCCTCCCGACACGTAGATCCGGCCCTCGAAGACGGTGACTCCGGCGGCGCTGCGGTTGGAGCTCATGGGGGTCACTGCTGTCCACCTTGGAGGGAGAGGGGAGGGTCAGTGGCAGAGCCCATGGCACAGGGGGCACAAAACTCATGGCAAAGCTGAAGGCCACGAGAGGCTCTTACTTGTTTGTCTCTGGAGAGTAGGACTCCACAGAGTTGAGGGATGAGTTGCCATCGTATCCACCACACACGTAGATCTGCCCATCCAGCACCACCGTGCCCATGGCACTGCAGGGAAGGCAGGACCCTGTGAGATGGCTGGAGGGGCTGCCACACCGTCCCCAACAGTCTGCCTGGCCCACTGGGCCATCGCCTGTGTCATCCCAAAGGACCTCCTTTTCCCCGGAGTCACCTCCAAAGGGCTCAGTCCCACCTGAGCTCCGAGCCCACAGAGAGTGAATGGTGCTCACCAATCTTGGGGACAGTTCTGGGCCACTCAGAACAAGGAGGACATGGAAGGGCTGGAAGGTGTGCAGGAAAGGGAACAGAGCTGGGAAGGGGCTGGAGCAGCAGGAGGGGCTGAGGGAGCTGGGGAGGCTCAGCCTGGAGAAAAGGAGACTCAGGGGGGACCTTCTGGCTCTGCAAGTCCCTGCCAGGAGGGGGGAGCTGGGGGGGGTCGGGCTCTGCTCCCAGGGAACAGGGACAGGAGCAGAGGGAACGGGCTCAGGTGGGACAGGGCAGGGGCAGGTTGGATAATGGGGAAATTCCCTCCTGGAAAGGGCTGTCCAGGCCAGGCCAGGATGGAGTTCCCATCCCTGGAGGGATTTCAAAGCTGTGTGGAGGTGGCACTTGGGTCTTAGCACCTTTCCTTGTCCATCAGTGCCATGATGCATCCATGGAATTTTGTTAAGCTACCTCTGACCAACCAGCAGCACCCAGAACAAGCAGGAGCACCCCAGCAGTGGCCAAGCAAACCCCACCTGCTTCCACACTGCTCCACTCCCTCCTTTCCCACTTTTTCCCCACGCACAAACCCAATATTCGACATCCACCACCCAACCCTCCAACCACCCCAAAACCTCATTCCTCCTCCCTCTCCCAAAGGCCCCTGCCCTGCGAGCCTCACGTACCTCCTCTTGCTGTTCATGCTCTCCACCTTGGCCCAGGAGTCTGTCTCTGGATTGTAGACCTCCACGGTGCTGAGCCTCAGCTGGCCGTCGTAGCCGCCGATGGCGTAGAGGAGCCCGTTGACCACGGCGACCCCGACGCGGCTCCGCGCCGTCGTCATCGGCTGGCACTTCTCCCACCGGTTGGCGATGGGGTCAAACACTTCCACCACGTTCAGGGAGTCGCCTGCGTAGAAATTTGCTACTCAAATTAAAAGAGGGGGGCCTGGTGAAACCCTCAGATAAAGATGGGAGGGCTGGGATCCCAAACATGGGGCTGGCACGGGGGATCTGCTTTTCCTTGGGAAAATATCGGGGTTCTGCTAGGATGGGATGGTATCTGAAGCAATGTAGACAAGCTCAAGTGGGGAGTGGGAACATCACAAGGTTCAACAAGGTCAAGTGCAAGTCCAGCACCTGGGTCAGGGCAATTCACAAGTCCAGGGTGGGCAGGGAATGGATTAGGAGCAGCCCTGAGGAGAAGGACTTGGGGTGTTGTGGGGAGACTGGTCATGACCCAGCCCAGGAAGCCCCAGTGCTCTCTGCTCTGGAGCCAGGCTGGGAGAGCTGGGGGGGTCACCTGGAGAAGAGAAGGCTCCAGGGACACCTGAGAGCCCCTTGCAGGGCCTGAAGGGGCTCCAGAAGAGCTGGAGGGGAGCTTTGGACAAGGCATGGAGGGACAGGACACAGGGAATGGCTTCCCAGTGCCAGAGGGCAGGGCTGGATGGGATATTGGGAAGGAATTTCTGTCTGGGAGGGTGGGGAGGGACTGGGATGGATTTCCCGGAGAAGCTGTGGCTGCCCCTGGATCCCTGGGAGTGTCCAAGGCCAGGTTGGAGCACCCTGGGCTGGTGGGAGCTGTCCCTGCCCATGGCAGGGGTGGGATCAGATGGGCTTTAAGGTCCCTTCTGACTCAAACCATTCCAGGATTCTATGCCCTATCCTGGGACCTCACATCCTGTTCCAGCCTCTCTGCTCCCACACAGCCCAGTCAGGGGCATTTCCCAGTCACTTCCCTGCTCTTCCCTTCTCTGAGCAATTCCCACAAAACACACTCCACTACCCAAAAAGATCGTGGAACATTGCCAGGCTCTCCCATGCTCTGCACTAGGAGCCTCAGCAAGTCCCATCTGTGGAAGTGGCACCTCCAGTGTCCTCCAAGGGGCAGCAGAGACCTGCAAGTCCCCTCTGTGGAGTCGCAGCTTCAAGTTCCCCTGAACCCTTTCTGTTCCCTTTTTGTGCCATGGTCTGGCTCAGGGAGGTGTACAAATGATCCCACAATGCCAACAACATCCTGGAGACACCTCCAGGTCCTGCCTGGACCACCAGGAATATGTCCCAGCTGGATGGAGTTTTAGTTGGAAGACATTAAACCATGGGCACAACCACCTTGGGCATTCCACTGGAAGGCTTGGGAGGAGAAACCACTCAACCCCTCTGTGGCAGAGAACGTGCAGTATCAGAAATGGGAAAAATCCTGTCAGAAATGGGTTTCTGAGGGAAGTGAAGAAAACAACCAGGGTGCTTTAAAACCTGAAGCTTTTATAGTGTTGTAAAATGGTTTCCTGTCTTTTTTACTTAGTTATCCTTCTTCTTCCCAAGACCCCCTGAAACTCCCCTTATCTCTGTAGCTAAGCACCAAGGAATTCATCCTTGAAGGTGTCTAGTTTAGTTTCTCTATTGGTTCTTAGTTAACCCTTTCCCTTGATTTTTATTGGTAGTAATTTGGATCCCCCTAAAACCTACATATACACCCCAGCTCTGTTAATAAACTCTCTCTCTGCATCTCCTCCTGTGGTCTCCGTGTGTCTCTCTGGGGCATCTCGAGGGTGGAAAGGGGGAGCATCTCCCTACAGCTGTCACACTCCTCAAGCTGAGGGAACCTCCCCAGCCCAAAGTCCTCTCCAGGGACCTTTCCACTGCAAGGTACCTGCCGAGTTGAGCCCTCCCACGGCGTAGATGAGCCCTGCGATGGACGTGCAGCACCGGGGCCTCGTCTTGAACGCCGGCAGGTGCGGGCGCCGCTCCGGCATCAGGTGGTAATCCTTGGCTTCGTCCACCAGGTCCCTGCAGGGCAGGCAGGAGGTGAGAGGAGCCCTGCCCAGAGCCAGGGGCAGGTTTAAAGGGTGAGGGGCCTCACCTGCACTTGTGGCAGCAGCGGACCAGGTCGTCCTGCTGGACGCGGTCGGTGAGGAATTGGGGTCGGCAGAGGGGCAGGCGGATCTTGGAGAGCAGCTCGGGCAGGAGGGACTCCCTCTGGTCTCGGTCGTAGCGAATCCAGGCCAAGGCTGCTTCAAAAACCTGGGGAGAGAGCAGAGGAAGGGGGCATTTTGGGGTTGGGCAGGTTCCTGCTGCTGCCAGTTGGTTGGTGGAAAAGGAATGATGGGGAATCACAGAATCCTGGAAGGGTTTGGGGTGGGAGGGATCACAAGGGTCATCCCCTTCCACTCTCTGCCATGGGCAGGGACACCTTCCACTAGCCCAGGATGCTCCAAGCCCTGTCCAACCTGGCCTTGGACACTCCCAGGGATCCAGGGGCAGCCACAGCTTCTCTGGGAAATCCATCCCAGTCCCTCCCGACCCTCCCAGCCACCAATTCCTTCCCAATATCCATCCAAATCTCCACTTTTCCAGTGGGAAGCCATTCCCTGTGTCCTGTCCCTCCATGCCTTGTCCCCAGTCCCTCTCCAGCTCTCCTGGAGCCCCTTCAGGCCCTGCCAGGGGCTCTCAGGTGTCCCTGGAGCCTTCTCTTCTCCAGGTGACCCCCCCAGCTCTCCCAGCCTGGCTCCAGACAGGTTTCTTTCCCCACCTCCCAGTTATCCTGCAGCAATCCCGTGGGATGGCACCTTCAGCACAAGTGTTTGCAGGGTGCTGAAGGAGCTGGAAGGGAAGTTTGGCAGAGGAGGTGGGAGAGAAGCAAAATCCTGTTTGTATTTACTGAGAAAAGCAGCAAACTGGGAAAGAAGAAAGGGAACGGTGCTGCTCCAGGAAAAACCAGGAGACAGGGTTGATGACAGGGATCCATCTGTTCACTTTTCCTCCATTCTCCCCCCTTTTTCCTCACTTTTCTTCTTTTTCTTTCTATTTTTCTCTCTTTTGACCCAATTTTTTCACCACTTCCCCATTTCTTCCAACTTTTAAACCTCTTTATTGACTTTCCCCCCTTTAATGCTTCCCTGTTTTCCTTCATTTTTGCTCTCCACTTTTCCCTTTGTTTTCTGGCCTTCACTTTATTTTCTACTTTTCTCTGTTTGTTTTCCCCTGGTTTTCTCTCTTTTTTCTTTGTTTTCTCTGTTTTTCCCAATGTTGCTTCCTTTTTCCCCAATGTTTTCATTTTCTTTCCATGGTATTGTTTTTATTCTTGTTTATCTGTTCCCCCCCCACTTTCTTCCCACTTTTCCTTCTGCTTTCTCTCTTTCTTTTTATTTTCTCCTTTTCTCCTCTCTGCTTTTTTTGCCTTTTTGTTCTTGATATTTTTTGTTGGTTTTTCTTCCCCAATTTTGTTGGAGTTTTGTTCCCATTTCCCTACTTTTTCCTCTCAATTTTTTCCTCCACTTTTCCCTTTTCATCCTCATTTTCCCCCTTTCTCCCCCCAGACCCCTCAGGACCCTCCCCTGCTCCCTCAAGGCTCCTTCCCAGCCCCTGGATGGACACTGTTCTTTCTCCTGGTCTCTCTTGGATGACTCCAGCTCCCAAAGGATCCTGGTGACCCCTTTCATTGGCAACACAAATTCCTGGGTTCCCAGAACTCACCATTCAAGCTATTTCAACCTCCACCATTGACCAGAACAAAATGATCCAGTCTTTCTTTTATGGTGGGAATGTGGAGTCTCTCCCAAAACTTCCAGTGTGAAAATGCTTCTTCAAGTGAGTTAAAAGCCCCAAACCAACTTATTTCCCCTCTCCAAGGGGCTCCTGCAACTCCTGGCAGTGGGGCTGGCAGGGGCCATGGCAGGAGGAAATCTCACCAGGATGGACTCTTTGCATCCCTCCTGCTCCACTTGGGAAGAACAGCCAGAGAAATTTGTGGAATGATGCAGGAATGATGAAGAAATGTGAGGCAGGTTTCCCTCCCTCCCTAACCAACAGCTTGATTGATTCACCAAGCCCTTCTTACCCTACAAGGAGACAGCTCTGCCCTTGTCACCTCCTCCAGAACAGCCCAGAAAGGGCAGGACAGAATTCCAGGCTCCAGGACAGGCTCTGTTTTCCCTGCACACTGTCAGCCCTCACTGATGGAATCTCAGAGCTCTTGTTGCTCCCAACAGCTCCCTGCCAGGAAGGGGGATCTGGGGGGGGATCAGGCACTGCTCCCAGGGAACAGGGACAGGAGCAGAGGGTTTAGGGTGGATAGTGGGGAAATTCCTTCATGGAAAGGGCTGTCCAGCCCTGGCACAGCTGCCCAGGGCAAAGATGGAGTCCCTATCCCTGGATTTCAAAGCCCTGTGGATGTGGCACTTGGGGACATGGTCAGTGGTGGCCTTGGCAGTGCTGGGGGATGGTTGGACTCCATGGTGTGAGAGGGCTTTTCCACCCTCAGTGATTCTGTGATCCTAAAGCTGTTCATCCCTGCTTTCTGTTTGTCCTAGGAACAAGCCAGTGTGGAGCAGAACCAGTGATCCATCACAGCTCTGTTTGCACCTCAGTTTTCCTACCGTGCCAGGACATCTCAGCTTCCTTCAGAGCAGGAACACCACCATCCCCATCCCCACTCCAACCCCAAGCCCAAACCCTGCTCCAGGTCCACACCTGCTCCTCAGACTTGACGTTGAGCTCATCCCTGGACACGAGCTCCAGGACGTCCTCGGAGGGCAGGGCCAGGAACTCCTCGGACATGGAGACCTCCACGAAGTGCTGGTGGACGAAGCTGTTGGCGGCGTCGTAGAGCACGGCGCACATCATGGTCTCTGCAAACTGCCTCACCCCCAGGCAGTTCTTGGGGTGCAGCCTGGGAAAGGGGGGCAGGAGAGCAGGAGACACGTCAGGGAAGGAATGTTGGGGCTGTCCATCTCCTGAGGGCTAGGTTGGAGTGGGCTGGGAGAGATCTGGGCTGGTGGGAGGTGTCCCCACCCATGGCACGGGTGGGAGTGGATGGGATTTAAGGGCCCTTCCCACCCAAACCATTCCAGGAGTCCACAAAGGAACATAAAGATGTCCCAGCTCCCTGATGAGCTGATGTACACAGAGATCCCCAGGTGAATCCATGGCAGAGCCAGAGGATGGAAAACACAATGGAAAAATGTTCCCTCAGCCCTGCCAAGCAGCCTCCAGGTGGCTCTGGGGGCAGCCACAGCTTCTCTGGGAAATCCATCCCAGTCCCTGCCCACCCTCCCAGCCAGCAATTCCTTCCCAATATCCCATCTAAGCCCCATCTAACTCTTGTCCTGTCCCTCCATGCCTTGTCCCCAGTCCCTCTCCAGCTCTCCTGGAGCCCCTTCAGGCCCTGCCAGGGGCTCTCAGGTGTCCCTGGAGCCTTCTCTTCTCCAGGTGACCCCCCCAGCTCTCCCAGCCTGGCTCCAGAGCAGAGGGGCTCCAGCCCTGCAGCATCTCTGGGGGTTCCTCTGGACTCTCCAGCAGCTCCACATCCCCCTGATGTCAGAGGGACTTCCACAGGAGGATGATTCCAAGGGCTCCCACAGGGCTTGGCTCCAACAGAGCTGCCTAAACCCATCCCAAATCTCAATTCCTCATTAGAAGAGAGCTCAGTGTCCATGTCCCAGCTCTCCAGGATGGACAGAATCCACCAATTTGCCTGTTATTAATCAAATTTACAGCTGGGCCCTCAGATCTAGGAGCTCACTTGGGACACCTGGCAGAATTTTGGTGGCTAATCCCTGTCTTTGGTGGGTGTATTGAATATCCCTCCATGGAATACGTGGAGCAGCTGCAGGGAAGCCAAGCTGGGGAAACTAAACCCATCAGACTCCCTGGAGTGGATGGAAAAATCCATGTGGTGCCTTTCCAAAGAATATCCCAGCTTTCCATTTCCAGAACATGCTGCTGGAACAGCCTCACAGCCAAACACCAGTGAGGAAACTGAGAAACCTGGGAGCAATTTAGGGCCCTGCCACAGTTTCCTGTCCAGCTCCTGGGCTGAGGCTCTTTGTTCCTGCTGCCCTGCAACAAGCACAGCAGCAGGAAGGGCAATTCCTGCCAGGATGGCTGCTTAAAAAGGGAATTATTCCCTCCATTTTGCCCTGGGTATTAATTGCCAAGGCCTTTTATTGTGTCCCAGCATCTCCTGAGCACGAGAAGTTGTTTTATAGGGAATTAGAATGACAGGACAAGGGGGAATGGCTTTAATCTGAAGGAGGATACATTCAAATGGGATATTGGGAAGGAATTCCTGGCACAGGTTGCCCAGAGAAGCTGTGGCTGCCCCATCCCTGGAAGTGTCCAAGGCCAGGCTGGAGCCACCTGGATGGTGACCCTGCCCATGGCAGGGGGTGGCACTGGATGAGCTTTAAGGTCCCTCCCAACCCAATTTATGATTCTGTAATTCTACAAACTACCAGTTTTGGGATCCAAACACCTGGAGACATCCTGGTCCTGCCAAGCCCCACAGAGGTCACTAAAGCCTTGCTGCTGGTGGGGAGCAGCCAGAACCCCCCAGAGACCTCCCTTACCTCTCCCTCAGGAATGTGCAACAGGCATCCTTGATGTTCTGGAGCTGAAGGAAACTGGCCCCCATGAGCAGGGACTGCACGTTCTGCTGGTCGATGGCCAGGTGGCCGTTGTAGGCGAAGTTGATCAGAGCCTCCAGCGCACTAAAAACAGGGCAGGAGAGCAGGAGACCCAGTGAATCCCAGCTGGGATGGGGCCCTCCCACCAGCACAAGGTCTCCTGGGGTGCCCCCCGTGTGGGGTGGTACCTGGGATCCATGCCCTGCATGACGATCTCCTCCTGCTTGCACTCCATCATGTCGTTGGTGAACATGGCGTGGAAGTAGGGGATGGAGGCGGCCAGCACGATGCGGTGGGCACTGAACTTGTGCTCCCCCACCTGGGACAGGGGGAAGAGGGGAAAAGGAGCAGGGATCAGAAGGGATCAGCACCACTGCTGGGGACTCCCTGGGCACAGCTCCACCAGCATCCATGGAATCATGTGAGGTCTTTGCTCCCATTAATTCCCTCTGGTGGTTTGGCACCTTTTCCCTTCATTTCCATGTAAATCTGACTCACCCCATTCCATGTCCATCCCACTTTGTGCAGAACTGCCCTTTTTCCCCCAACTTAAGCAAAATTTTCCCATCTGAGCTTCATTTTATGGGACAAAAAGTTCTTTGCATTCCAGGCTATCCAAGGAATCCTCCTTTTCTCCTCTACAGAACCATTCACCTTCCTTTCATCTCCAAATGCTGGTTGGATTTCCATGATTCCCAACAGTGCCCTCCCTCTGGGCCAGGACTGTCCACACCCAGTAAACACAAACTTCCTGGGAGCTTAGAAAGCAAAATTCCTGCCAGGTGGAAAAGAAGAGGCACTTTTGGAGAGCCTTGAATCCCTGAATCCACTGCAGCAATCCTGCTGTCCTGGATTCTGCAGAATTCCTAATTCCCAGAGGAAAATCAGGAAATTAAATGGTAGGGACTATGAGAGCTCATGGGAAAAACCTCACATAGATCCCCATGTGTGACTTTGCAGGGATAAAGGTGTGTATCAATCCCCACCTGACTCCAGCCTGGCCAGAGCTCTAAAAATACTAAAATTCCCCAAATTTAATGAGAAAAGCCCCTAAAAGGGGGCAATTCCAGAACCTGAGCATTGCTGGGAGCTGCCAGAATGTCCCTGTGCCCATGGGATTTTCATCCCCTGTGTGGGAATTCTGCTCCTGGTCACCTCTCTGTATCCCAGCACTGCCCAAGACAGGGAAATAAATCAGGAGACTCAGGTGCTGGAGCAATTTTTTTGGGAATTCTCAGTGGGGGAAAGGTTTCCACAGTCCCAGGCAGCAGCAGCTGCTCCTGGCCCAGCCCACTGATGGGAAGAATAAACAGTGGGGACACTGGTGACACCATCAAAATTGCTCTCCTTATTGACACACCTTCATCCTGCTGGGAAAGCCCTTCCCAGGGTCTCAAACAGCCCAAAAACTCCATTTTTCCTTTGATATTCCTGAAAGATGAAGGAGCAAGGTCTCTAAAATTCCATAAGATATCCCAGTGCAGGGAAGGAATCCACTCCAACTGGTTGGTTTGGATGAGTGTGCAGGAAAACCAACACTTTCCTTGCCTTTCATTTCCATCCAAGCACAAGTTGCCAAAAATTCCAGCTGTTCCAATCCCATTTCATCTTTTTAGTGAACAGAAGGTGGTGTTAAAATTAAACAGGCACCTCTTAGAGTGAAACACCTGCTTCAAATGCATCCAGAGACCTGAGAGATACATCCCAAATTATCCCAGGGGGCAGTTCTGGGACCTTGGGAAGATTCCTCCTGGCAAGGTTGCCCAGGGCAGGGGTGGATCCCCATCCCTGGAGGGGTTTCAAAGCCCTGTGGATGTGGCACTTGGGGACATGGTCACTGGTGGCCTTGGCAGTGCTGGGGGATGGGTGGACTTGATCTCAGAGGGCTTTTCCAACCCTGCCAATTCCATGATTCCCTGGCTGGGGACAAGACAAACCCTGTGATTCCCTCTTTCTGGAACCTGCCAAGCTTGAGGGCCCTCAGGGAGAGGGATAAATTGGGATCTCTGCTCTAAAACCATCCCTATGCTCATTCCCTCTGCACTTCTGTTCCATCCCAAAGGAACAACTGCATTTCTTGCTGGAGGTGAAGGCCAAGCCTTTCCTGTAGAAAATGGGAAATGCTTCCAAGGATGAGCACACAGAATGTGCCCACTCAGCCCACCCTTGTGTCTTCTGCATCCCAAGGGCTCCCTGTCTCCAAAGCAACAGGATCTCCCTTGCCATGACCAAGCAAATGCACCTTCCTACCTGCTGGAGTCAGGCTGGAATCCCAGGATAAAGTGGGAAAGAGCTCATCCTCCTCCTGATATCATTCCAGGATGTTCTGCTTTACAGTGGGTAATTTTAACTCCTGCTCTTTTAAGGGAAAGGACGCTGCTTCCCAGAGAAATGAACCCTGCCAGCATCCTCCCTGACCCCAGGAATCACAGAATTCCCTTTGGGAATGTCTCCAAGGAATGTGCTCCTGGCCACCCCCACAGCTGCTCCCAGATGTTAACAAATTCCAGGGAACAAGGGGCCTTTCTGCAGGAAAATGGTGGAGGTGGAAGAAAGGCACCCATTGTTTTCCTGCAGAATCACTGGAGTCTTTGGCAGCAAAGACCTCAAAAACCCCCCAAATTGTCTTTTCTCTGAGCTGGGGACACTGGAGTGCCTGAGTGACAGGAGCAGGGCCATTCCCAGCACAAATCCAGGCTGGATGGAGAGGGAGAGCAGCCCTGAGAGGAGGAGCTGGGGGTGTTGGTGGATGGGAAGCTCCACAGAGAAGAGAAGGCTCCAGGGACACCTGAGAGCCCCTGGCAGGGCCTGAAGGGGCTCCAGGAGAGCTGGAGAGGGACTGGGGACAAGGGCTGGAGGGACAGGACACAGGGAATGGCTTCCCAGTGGAAGAAAATAGGTTTAGATGGGATATTGGGAAGGAATTGGTGGCTGGGAGGGTGGGGAGGGACTGGGATGGATTTCCCAGAGAAGCTGTGGCTGCCCCTGGATCCCTGGGAGTGTCCAAGGCCAGGCTGGGACATTGCAGGCATTGGGAAAAGGGGATGTGAAGAGGCAAAAGCAGCGCCAGGTGGGATATTTTGACAGGATGACTCAATACAACAAGAGGGATCAAAGAAGTGAAATACTTGGAATTCCAAGCTGTGCTGTAGGAGGGAAAGCTGGAATGTTTGAACCAGCACTGACACACTCCCAGCCCTCTGTGAATGTACCAGGCACTGCTGGGATCTCTGTTTGGGATAACAAAGGACTAAGCAGGGAGTGGGGAAGGTTCAGATTCCTTTTATGAATGACAGAGACATCCTGAGCTGCAGGAGGGGAGGGATGGATGGGATTTTGGCAAGGAATTGGTGGCTGGGAGGGTGGGGAGGGACTGGGATGGATTTCCCAGAGAAGCTGTGGCTGCCCCTGGATCCCTGGGAGTGTCCAAGGCCAGTTTGGAGCACCCTGGGCTGGTGGGAGGTGTCCCTGCCCATGGTAGGGGTGGCACTGGATGATCCTTAAGGTCCTTTCCATCCCAAACCAGTCTGGGCTTCACTCCAATACACAGTTTAATCCTAAAAAAATGGTGCTCTTCATCCCAAACCAGTTTTGCCACAGAATTCCCTCAGGTTCCAGCACAGACTATCCCAAATACTCCCTGTAGAAGGTACAGTCACCTCCAAGGAGGATCACACCCCTCAGTGCCTCTTCCCAGGGGGCTAGAGCTGATCCACAGGGATGAAGCAGCCCCCCATACCCACTGGTTCCTCCCAATCCCACATCCTGCCTCCAAGACAGGCACAACCCTCTCCAGCTCCTTCCCCTGCAAAGTTTCACCATGAGTAGGCTGGGAAACACCTTCCCACTTAATTAAACTGCAGAGTTAATTCTGCCATGACTCAACATCGCTCCCACCCCACCAACTCCTCCGAGTTTGGAATCCTGAGGGATTCCAGCAGCTCCTGCCTGGCTCTCTGAGCCCTCAGAGCCATTCCCTGCAGAGCCAGGGACACAATCCCGAGGATTTCCCATGGTTATGGATTGCTTCTTTGATGGAAGAAGGTGCAAGTTCCCAAAAGAGAAAGGTTTCCCAGGGAAAGGAATCTTCTGCAGCTTGGAGCAGTTTGATCCATAAACCTTCACCAGTCACATCCCACAGAGCCCCCTCCCCAGGGCTGGGGGGCGGTCCAAGACCCCCTGACACCCCCCTGGATGGGCTGGGGGGGGTCTCAGCACCTGCTGTCCCCAATGTCAAATCCATGGGAAAGGAAGGACCCTCAGCTCCCCCTCCTGCCCCCCCAAAGGGGGTCCCAGCCAGCCCCTCACCCCGAGGGCATTGTAGCCCTGGAGAAGAGACTGGGGGTCCCTCAGGGGCCTGGGGGTCCCTCAGCTGCCCCTTAAGGGACTGGGGTCCCTCATCCCCCCTCAGGGACCAGGGGGGCCCTTAAAGTCCCTCTGAGACCCCCCCCTCAGGAGCCAGGTGGTCTCACAGCTCCTCTCAGCCCCCTCAGGCACTGTGAGGGTCCCTCAGCCCCCATTAAGGACCGTGGGGGTCCCTCAGTCCCCATTAAGGACCTTGGGGGTTCCTCAGCCCCCCTTTAAGGACCGTGGGGGTCCGTCAGGCACTGTGAGGGTCCCTCAGCCCCCATTAAGGACCGTGGGGGTCCCTCAGTCCCCATTAAGGACCTTGGGGGTTCCTCAGCCCCCCTTTAAGGACCGTGGGGGTCCGTCAGGCACTGTGAGGGTCCCTCAGCCCCCATTAAGGACCGTGGGGGTCCCTCAGCCCCCGCCCCAAGCCCCGGGCCGCACCTTGAGCGTCACATCGCAGAGCTTGCCCTGGCGGCGGATCTCGCCCATGACGCCGTAGCCGCGGCTGGG
>WBMV01004815.1:0-12013 GCA_013396655.1 Campylorhamphus procurvoides | reverse complement strand
GTTAGGCCGTGCCGCTGGCCCAGCATCGCCCCACCGCGGGGTTCACCCCATCGCGGGGTTCCTCCCCAACCCCCCGCCCTCAGGAGATGAGTCAAGCCCGGTTTGCGTTGGAAAGGCGCTTAAAGATCGTTTGATTCCGCGCCCCGCCACGGGCTGCGCCAACCTGGCCTGGGACACTTCCAGGGATCCGGGGGCAGCTCCTGGGAAAGCTCACGACCCTTGCGGGGGGATTTTACACAAATCGCTGCCCCAGCGTGATAGCCAGGGGGGTGGGAAGGGTCCCTGTACATTCCTGTGCTTTGAGGAGGACCCCATCCCTTCCCGGGCTTTGGGGAGGGCCCCTGTCCCTTCCCGGGCCGTGGGAAAGGTCCCTGTCCCTCCCCGGGCTTGGAGGAGGGTCCCTGTCCCTTCCCGGGTTTTGAGGAGGGTCCCTGTCCTTTCCCGGGCTTTGAGGAGGGTCCTTGTCCCTTCCCGGGCCTCGGGGCCGGTCCTTGTCCCTCCCCGGGGCTTTGGGGAGGGTCCCTGTCCCTTCCCGGGCTTGGAGGAGGGTCCCTGTCCCTCCCCGGCCTCGGAGGAGGGTCCCTGTCCCTCCCCGGCCTCGGAGGAGGGTCCCTGTCCCTTCCCGGGCCTCGGGGAGGGTCCTTGTCCCTTCCCGGGCTTTGAGGAGGGTCCCTGTCCCTTCAGGAGATTTGAGGAGGGTCCTTGTCCCTTCCCGGGCTTTGAGGAGGGTCCCTGTCCCTTCCCTTTCCCGTGTGAGTTCCTCACGGTGTTTCCCTGGCAGGAGGAGGTAGAGCAGGAGGAGGTTGAACAGCTTGAGGAGCAACAAGGTCCTGTCTCCTCCTCCCCACAGGTAACCCCTGGGTTCCTGGAATGCTTTGGGTGGGAAGGGACCTGGAATTTCACCCAGTGCCACCTGTGCCATGGGCAGGGACACCTCCCACTGTCCCAGGTTGCTCCAACCTGGCCTTGTGGGCACTTCCAGTGATTTCACCTGGAAAAGTCACGTGGAGTTTTTCCCTGGCAGAAGGAAGATGAGCAGAGGAAGGCTGGGGAGCTGGGAGAGCACAGAGGTTCTTCCCCCAAACCAGAGAGTGATGAAATGGTAATCCCAGCTGGGAACACTTGGAATCCTGGAATGGTTTGGGTGGGAAGGGACCTTAAATCCCACCCAGTGCCACCCCTGCCATGGGCACCGACACCTCCCACCAGCCCAGGGTGCTCCAACCTGGCCTTGGACACTTCCCTGGGCAACCTGTTCCTTTTCCTCTCCTGGTGTTAATAAACACTCCCAGGAATTATTGTTTTTATCCTCCTATCCAACAACAAACATTGTTGCAGCCAGGACAGTTCCACTCCTGATTCATAGGAGAGTTTTCCCCCAAGACTTTCCCTTCCTCCTTTGCCTTGCTGTGCTTCTTGCCCTGAGGAGATAATTCCCAGCTGCTCCAACAGTGGGTTCTGGGTTGTTTTGGACAGGATTTTGAGAGCTCCAGCAGCTTCCAGGGGGAGGAGGAGGAGGAGGAGGAGGGGAGCAACACTTCCTCCCTGCTCCCTGACTTCATATCCGACAGCGACTCTTCCAGGTATCACTCAAATGTCCTAAATCCAACAAGGCTCGGCCCAGCTCCAACCTCTGCAGCTCATTTTGGGGCAGGTAAAGTGGGGGAGAGATCCCCAAACCCCTGGACACAAAGATTTCATCTCAAACCAGGAGTTGCTGGTAGTTATTACACACCCATTGAGCATGGGGTGTCTGCAGGGAATAACTGAGGGAAAATATGGGATCTGCACTCCCCAGGGAATCCCAAATACTCAGTTCTTGTTTCCCTGGTGGGGCTTGAGCAGCTGGAAGATCCCTGAGACCTCCTCAGGTGGCTTTTACTTCAGCAGATCCTCCACAAAACTGAGGACCAGGTGTTTTGTAGGAATTCAAAACATTCCAAAACCAAAAGAAACTCAAACCAAAGCAAATCCCTCTCCTATTCCTGCAAATATTTTGCTTTGCAAGGCTCAGAGGAGGAAAACTTGTGTTATGAACCACTCCTGAGCCTGACACACAGGAGGAAATCAGGCCCATCTTTCCACATCCTCACTTTTCCAAGCAGGATAATGCTTGGAAAGGAACAGCCCCTCTTTGCCTGCCGTTCCTTTCAATAAATGAAGGACAAAACCTGCAGCTGAACGTTTGCCAGCACCTCATTTTGAAGTGTGACTGCTCTGTGGTTCTCCTTTTCCTGGGAAATGGGATCAGGTTCATTTTGCTGTTGTTTCCCTCCCTCCTTAGAACCATAAAGCCCGTCCAGGCCTTCGTGAGAGTCAAGCCCACGGCTGCTTTTCCCCAAGACATGATCAAATTTGGGCTAGACAACAAGGTGAGGTACCAGGAACTCCCAGGGGGAGAGGTTTGGCTCTGATTGCAGCTTTGCCCATGGAAAGGCAGGATTCTCCCATGCCCTGAGGCCATGGATAACAGTTTGGGGTGTGTTGGTTCTGTGTCCCTGCCTGGTGCTGGGTTTGACTTTGGAGAACACACTTCTTGTGGTGCCATCACCAGGAAAATCCTTGGAAGGGCTGGGGCTGCCTGGTCCATGAGGAATTCCACTCTGGCACAGTGTTTTTATCCCCCTTATTCAAGTTCCCCCCTTCACCTTCTCTTGCCTCAGGAAGGATTTCCCCAGGACACAAACTCACTGCCATTCCAACAGACGAGTTTAACCACATTTCTGTTTAATTTGGAATATTTACCCCCAGGAATTTGAGATTTTGAGAGTATTTGAGAGTATTACCAGATATTTTTAGAGCACCCATAACCATCCAAGGGAGCAAAAATTATCCTGCTGTTTGTGCTCCCTTTTCTCCCTCATTCCAGGTCCCCAATCCCTGAAGCTCCTCAGGGCTGTTGGGTTGATCCCCCTCTCTTTTTGGCTTGCAGAGCATCGACATCCACATCGACAGAGATGCCAGGGGAGGGTTTGTGAACAACTCCCACACTGACTGGTCCTTCAGCATGGATGGGCTCCTCCACAACACCTCCCAGGACCAGGTCTACGAGGCCGTGGCCAAGGACGTGGTGGCCGAGGCTTTACGTGGCTACAGCGGTGATTGATTGCTCTCTTTATCAATTTGATAACCAGGAGAGGTTTGATTTGAGGACAGACCCCCTGGCTGTTCTGCCTGGGGTTCCCTCCTGAGTTTCTCCCTTTGCTTTGGGCTGTTTTAGGCACCATCATGTGTTATGGGCAGACTGGGGCTGGTAAAACTTACACCATGACTGGAGCCAGCTCTGAGTACAAGCACCGAGGGATCATCCCCAGAGCCATCCAGCAGGTACTGCCCCTGGCAGAGGGGGCTGGGAGAAATATTCCTTGCTGATGGAAAAGTCTTTTCCCACAGGGAATCTGTTTTATGCCTTCTGGCCCTTCATTTCTCCTGAGAAATGATCATTAAAGAAATAAAGGAGCTTTACTGTCATTCACTCAGGTTTAGCTCTACCTGCTCATGGTAAACTCTTGGTGCTCCCCAAAGGTCATCAAGCCTTCAAAGGGGGTGTTTTCCAAGCTGGCATTTTGTGAAGTCATATTAAAACTGATCATCCAATTATTGAGGCTGGAAATCCCTCAAAGGGCTGGCACAGGGTGCCCAGAGAAGCTGTGGCTGCCCCTGGATCCCTGGAAGTGTCCCAGGCCAGGCTGGAGTGACCTGGGCTAGTGGAGGGTGACCCTGCCCATGGCAGGAGTGACACTGGGTGATCCTTAAGGTCCCTTCCAGCCCAAACCCACTCCAGATTCCAAATTTCCACAGGATCATTGAATCCAAATCCAAGTCAAGCCCTCAGGTTTAGCTCCACACCCCCCCCCAGATGCACTTGGAGCTGCTCAGAAATGTCTCCCTATAAATATCCCTATTATATAAATTCATAAATTATATATATATATTCATGCATTATAGATTTGTATCACATCTATTTCTATTTCATACCTCTTTATATGTCCCAGAAACATCTCTGGAAGGCCACAGATAGCTCCCAGTGCCCTGGGGGCAGAGACAAGCTCTGTGTCTCCTGCAGGTCTTCAAGGCAGCCACCGAGTCCGTCGATCTCTCCATCAGCGTCCACATTTCCTACCTGGAGATCTACAACGAGGCCCTGGGTGACCTCCTGGCACCAGCCCGTGGCACCAGGGCCACCCCCTTGGCTGTCCTGGAGGGCCCCCAGGGGGTTTGTGTCAGGGGTCTGTCCATCCATCATGTCAGCCACGAGGAAGAGGCTCTGTATCTCCTCTTTGAGGCAAGAGAACCCAAATGTTCCCTTTGCTCCCACCCTTGGGTTTGCTGGCTGAGGGGCAGGAGATGGGGGGACAGGAGGGCTGGAAAGGGCCCAACCAACACTCTTTGTCCTCCTTCTTGTGGGTAGAACAACTGGAAACTCTTTGCAGCCCTTGTTCCTGCAAGGAAAATGTCCCTGGGGAGCTCTTGGATTTTCTAGTCATGAAGAAACTGGAAGAGCCAGGGAGGTGCTGCCTGGCTCTTCCTCAAAATCCCAGAATTCCAGAGCCTGAGCCTGGAATTTTGTCTCCATTTGCAGGCTGAGACCAAGAGAGTGACAGCAGAGCATGCCCTGAACAAGAATTCCTCCAGATCCCACTGCATCTTTACTATTTACATTGGGGTGAGAGCTCCAGAGGTGCTTTCAGGGTTTGAAACAGCCTCCCTGGGAGTCAAAGAAGGCCTGTTTTTTACTGGATTCCAGTTTTCATTCTGTTCCCCCTCAGTGTCGTTCCAACATTTACACCAATCTTGAAGGGATGAATTCAAGAATCACCTTCATAGACCTGGCAGGCTCTGAGACCCTGAGGATGAGCACGGTGGGTGTTGGGACCTGCTCAGGTCCCACAGGGCTGGGGCCTCAGGAGGACATGGAGGGGCTGGAGGGTGTGCAGGGAAGGGAATGGGGCTGGGAAGGGGTGGATCCCCATCCCTGGAGGGATTTCAAAGCCCTGTGGATGTGGCACTTGGGGACATGGTCAGTGGTGGCCTCGGTTGAGCTTCATCTCCGAGGGTTTTTCCAACCTCAGCAATTCCCTGATTCCATAACAGTCTATGGATCAGAATTTAAATTGACAAACCCACCACTCACCCTGTGGGGAGGAAATCCAAGTCCTTGTAGGCTTGTCATGGAAAATGGAATCTCTGAGAACCTGTTTCCAAACTGGAGAAAGCTCCAGGTCATGAATTTAATGGGTCTGAATCTGCTCCTGCCCCTCAGATTTGTCCTCTGAATATGGAAAAATGTTTTTTCCTGCTGTTTGGGCAGACACAGGTTCTGGAACCCTTCCCTTTTTGATATCCCTTGCAGCCTGCAGGCCAGATCCAGAGGGAGAACTCGTACATCAACAGGTCCCTGTCATTCCTGGAGCAGATCATCCTGGCCCTGGCTGATCCCAGCAGGGACCACATTCCCTTCCGGCAGAGCAAACTCACCCACGTCCTCAAGGACTCCCTGGGTAAGAGCTGGGACTTGGAGCATCCCCAGAGGGCTCCTGGAAAAGGGTTTCTGGGGCCATCATTTATCATGGGATGGTTTGGGATGGATCATTTATCATGGAATGCTTTGGGATGGAAGGACTTTAAGGATCATCCAGTGCCACCCCCTTGCCATGGGCAGGGACACCTTCCACTAGCCCAGGTTGCTCCAACGTGGCCTTGGACACTTCCAGGGATGAGGAATCCACAGCTTCTCTGGGCATCCTGGAGAACACAGCCTTTATAAACTCCTGGAAATCACAGTTTTTTTATTCCCATCTTTTTCTTGCCTCTTGACTCCATGGGAAACCCATTTCACCTTTATTTTTGGTGGTTCTGTGCCCTTTAAAGGGACAGTGACACTCAGGCTGGGTCCTCTGTGCTTCCTTAAATGAAAGTAGCTTTAGATGGGATATTGGGAAGGAATTCCTGGCTGGGAGGGTGGGGAGGGACTGGGATGGAATTCCCAGAGAAGCTGTGGCTGCCCCTGGATCCCTGGGAGTGTCCAAGGCCAGGTTGGAGCACCCTGGGCTGGTGGGAGGTGTCCCTGCCCATGGCTGGGGTGGCACTGGATGATCCTTCAGGTCCCTTCCACCCAAACCACCCTGGAATTCCATGATTCATCATCCCTATTATTATATTCTTTGCTTTGTTTTAATTATTCCCTTTCCCCAGGGGGAAACTGCAACACTGTCCTGGTGACCAACATCTGTGGGGACGCTGCTCACGTGGAGGACACGGTGGGTGGAAGGGATTCCAGCAGAACCCCAGCCCTGGTCCTGCTGCTGCCTGGATTCAAGGACAGCCTCTGGAGGGCTGTGGCAGGGAAACATCCTCCCTGCTGCATCCCAAACCTGGGGAAGCTCCTGTGATCCCAAAGGCTCAGCAAACAGAGCCCTGGCAGATGAGAGCCTGAGACAGAGCAGCTCCAATTTAAGCTCACTGGAGAGTGTTAATTGGCATTATTATTCAGCCCCAATGGGCCAGCACATCAGGGGCTCACTGGAATTGCAGAGCTGGGTCAGGGAGCAGGAGGAATCCCCCAAAAGGTTGTGTTTTAACCTGTCAAATGATAAAATGCATGAAAATCTCCCTGTGAAGTGGATCAGTTGAAGCCCAGCTCTAACACACTGTGGGGACCCCTCAGAGCCAGGACATGGATTATAACAATGGGGTTAAAGAGGTTCCCTCCTTCCCTGTCCTTGGATCTGCTGGAGCAGTTATTTTACATTTCTGTGTCCTTGGATCTGATTTATGAAGCAGTAACAGTGTGAAAAATGATGCTATCCCTGCCAGGGTCTCTTGGAGTGACTCCAAATCCCTGTTTTCCAGCTCTCTTCGCTGCGCTTTGCCAGCAGGATGAGGTGGATCAGAGCAGAGCCAGTTCCCAACATCACCTTAGAGCAGGAGGTATGGACAGAACAGGGATGGGGGAAGAAGGAATATTTCCTCAGCTTCATTGATCTTTGGGATAATGGGCTTAAAAACCACAGGGAAATTAGGGAGTTCCATAAATTGTCCCCTCTCAGCCAAGCTGGCATTGCTAATTTTAGTTGGATGATGAAATGGGTTAATATCAAACCCTTTTAATAGGTATTTAATTAGTTACCTGAGAGGGAACAGCAAATGTTCCCTGGCTTGTGGGAATTCCTTCACCTGCATGTGAATCCCTAATTTTCCTGAGAAGATTCACCTCTGAATAGAATTGTTTTGTTGGGAATTACTCTCCTGATATGCAGGAAAATCATCCCAGTCCTGCCTGAAGCTTCACATATTACCCTCACTCCTGCTGGGGAAGTGACCTCTTTGCCAGGGTTAGAAAACTTGGTTAATCCAGGGAAGAATTTCAAGGGCTGTTTAAAGAATAGTTTAAAATCACAGGATTTCAGATGTCCTGAGTGCACTTTCACAGCTGGAGCAGTGAGAGAAACCAAAGCAGAGGAGCTGAAATTGGAGTGTTCGAGGAAACTTGGTGCTCTGATGCTCCACAGGTCACTTCAAAGCAGTGCCCACTTCTCCCTGAATCCCAAGATTTGGGTGCTCACACTTTAAAGAGTGAATCCTTGAAGGTATTCCAGGGTATGGAGCAATTCACTCCTGTCCCAGCCAGGGCAGAGCCTCTCAATCCTGCTTGCCTTCCAATCTGGGATTTGCCTCTCCCTACAATGCCAGATCAGGAAATCATCCCATGAAACAGCATTAAACCCTTCTTTTGATGGCCTAGGGACACTGTGCAGGACACAAACTGCCCTGTTGGGAGCTAACCAAAGGCAAAATGTGTTCCAGACCCACTAATTCCCCCTGCAGAGCCTGAGGGAGCTGGGAATCCAGCTGGGATGTTCTCCAGCAGCCAGTGCTGTGCTGCTTTTAGGGCTTTTCCCCCCCCTTTTATATAATTCAGTGATTTTCTCACCCTTTCTCCCCTGTCAGGTGTCAGTGAAGGCTTGGGAGGACGAGATCAACCTCCTGAGGAGGGAACTGGCCTTGCAGGACGTGCTGGTAAGGACCAGCTAACCCAGTGCCCTGTGGGATTGGGTTCTCCTGCTTCCAGCCCCACCCTGTGGGGTTTAGGGAAAGCTCTGAACATCCCACACAGGGAATTGGGTGATGACTTCAATCCTCAGCCACTGGAGGTGGTGTTTTTGAGGCTCTTGAAGCCCTTCTGTTGGATGGCTGGGATGGGGAGGGGAATGTTTTGTCCCAAATCCCATCTCCTGCCAAGTCACATGGTGAGAATCCTAAGAAGAAACGGGCACAGTGATGCCAGCCTTGCCAGACTGCTGGAATCATGGAATTCCAGGATGGCTTGGGTTGGAAGGGACCTGAAAGCCCATCCAGTGTCACCCCCTGTCAGGGCAGGGACCCTTTCCACTATCCCAGGTTGCTCCAAGCCCTGTCCAGCCTGGCCTGGAACAGTTCCAGCTTCTCTGGAATTCCTTCCTTAAATCCCCTGTGAATCTCCCCCCTTCAGTTTAAACCCACCCTGCTCAAAGCTTTGCTCCCACCCTTCCCACCTGCCCCTCAGCTGTTTGTGCCTCCCAGCTCCTCAGTTTCCCACCCTTTCTCCCTCAGGCAAATCGTCCTTGTGTGTTACACAAGCCCCTGAGCAGCACTCAGAGAGTAGCAATCAAGTCTCAGGTCTACAAATACCTCAGAGGAGCCACCAGGAGGATCGATGTGAGTGGCCTGTTGGTGGGAAGGGGCTTAACTACTGATCCCATCCCACTTTCCTTCTTCTGAAGAGGTTGTTTTTCACCCCAAAAGCACTAGAGAATTGTGATTTTAATTTCTCTTTTTCTCTGCTAGAGGCTGTCTCTGTGTTTTCATTCCATTTTTGCTGTTTTGGGAGCTTGAGGAGACTCTTCCTCAGTCCTAAACCCCTTTAAATTGATTTATTTGGAACTTCTTTGGAGAATTAACACCAGAATCGATGAGTTTATACCTCTCCTCCTCAGATTGTGAACGTCAGGCAAGTCCAGGAGGTGTTCAAACAGTTCAAGGCGATTCTTAGGTAAGATCATGGAATTCCAGACTGGTTTAGGTTGGA
Organism: Campylorhamphus procurvoides; assembly: GCA_013396655.1. Classification (NCBI taxonomy): domain Eukaryota; kingdom Metazoa; phylum Chordata; class Aves; order Passeriformes; family Dendrocolaptidae; genus Campylorhamphus; species Campylorhamphus procurvoides. The sequence continues at coordinate 2,946 of WBMV01004815.1, read as the reverse complement.
AGAACCTTCAGGCTCCTCCAGTGCCACCCATAAAGTCCCATGAGCAGGGACACCTTGCACAGGTGGCTCCAAGCCCCATCCAGCCTGAATTAAAGGTTATAAAGTGATGGGAATGAACAGATTTAATGTGATTTAATCTAGACCATACTTAGGGAAAGTATCAAAACATCCATCCAAAAGCTTCAGTATCCAAGGGATCTGAAGGGATGTCCTGGAAAGGGAGAGGAATAAAGTGGACAGAGGTTATGATGGTTATGGGGAAGCAGGGAAGGAGCAGGGTGGGGTGTTTGGGGAGGAAACCACAGGGAAAAGGGGTTTTTCCTTGGAAACCTGCTGTTGGCAGGATCCCAGGTTTTCCCCTGTGGAATGTGGTGCTTAAGGAGCTGTTCTCTGCCCCAGCCAGCAGCAGGAGGAGGTGGAGAACAAGCTACGGAGCAAGTACATCCTGATAGACAAGGAGGAGCTCGCTGCTGGCTCTGAGGCTGGCTCTGCCTCTGGCTCTGACCTTGGTTTTGGTCCTGATGGCGAGGGGGGGGAAGAGGAGGACAAGAAGGAGAAGAGGAAGAAGAAGAAGAAGGGTGAGGTAATGTCTGGTGCTTGGCCTGGCCCAGAATCCACCTTACAATTGGCTCCTGCTGCCAGAAAGGGAATTGCCCCAAGTTCAGCTTTTGAAAGCAAGCTGAGAAATGAGAATGGGATGGGTTTGGCAAAAAGTGTGTCCAGAGCAGAGAACCACCAGTTAAAAGAGAGGAGAATGAGCAGAGGATGGGTCCAGTTATCTGACTATAGTAACTTATTAAGTGGGAATTAGAATCCCAGGATGGTTTGGGTTGGAAGGGACCTTAAAGCCCACCCAGTGCCACCCCAGCCATGGGAAGGGACACCTCCCACCAGCCCAGGCTGCTCCAAGCCCTGTCCAGCCTGTCCTTGGGCACTCCCAGGGATCCAGGGGCAGCCACAGCTTCTCTGGGCACCCTGTGCCAGGGCCTGCCCACCCTCCCAGCCAGCAATTCCTTCCCAATATCCCATCCAAACCCTCCCCCTTGTGCTATAAAGCACAAAGTGCCCTGTCTGGAACTCACTTGCAGAGGTGAGGTCAGACCACCTGGCTCTGCTGAGATCCTTCTTTTAATCCTTATAGTTCCTGGAGCCAAGTGTGTGTATCCTCCCACTCCATAAATCCTGCTGTGGACTCAAACACAGAGGGTTTCCTTTCCAGATGGGATTGTTCAGTGGGATGGAAGAGCTGCTGGAAAGGGCTGTTGAGCTTCCATGGGGTAGACAGGTGGTTTATTCCCTTCTGTTTCCAGGAAGGTGTGGCTGATGAGGATGCTGATTTGGTGAAGGCAGTGGAGAAGCTGAGGGAAGAGGCTTTAGAGCCTGCAGCTCCTCCTCCTTCTCCTGTTCCTGCTGAGAAGGAAGACAAGAAGAGTGAGGAGCAGATCCAGTGAGTTAAGCACCAGACACTTCTCCCTTCCCTCTGATAATCATGGAATTATCAAGGTTGGAAAAGCCCTCTGAGATCATCCCTCAGCACTGCCAAGGCCACCACTGTCCATGTCCCGGAGTGCCAACCCCACAGGGCTTTGAAATCCAGGGATAGGGACTCCACCCTGCCCTGGGCAGCTGTGCCAGGGCTGGACAGCCCTTTCCAGGAAGGAATTTCCCCACTCTCCAACCTGCCCCTGCCCTGGCCCAGCCTGAGCCCGTTCCCTCTGCTCCTGTCCCTGTTCCCTGGGAGCAGAGCCCGACCTCCCCCAGCTCCCCCCTCCTGGCAGGGACTTGCAGAGCCAGAAGGTCCCCCCTGAGCCTCCTTTTCTCCAGGCTGAGCCCCCCCAGCTCCCTCAGCCCCTCCTGCAGCTCCAGCCCCTTCCCAGCTCCATTCCCAGCTCCTTTACCTGGGGACCCCAGAACTGCCCCCAGCACTGAGAGTGCCCCGGCCATGCCCAGCACAGGGATGGGCACTGCCCTGTGTCACTGTGTTTGATACAAACCAGGGACCATTGGCCCACCTGGGCACACCTGGTTCATGTCCAGCCTCTGTCACAGCACCCCCAGGTCATTTCCCAGCTTTCCAGCCCCTCTGCCCCAGCCTGGAGTGTTCCATGGGGTGTTGAGACCCGAGGGCAGGACCAGCACTTGGCAGTGCCCAGCTCTGGTCAGGCAGGAACAGGCAGCCCATGGATGAGGCAGGGAGGGAGCTGGTGAGGAGCAGGGAAAGAGAAGAGATTTTGGGAGAGAAGTGGGAGCCAGTGAGTCCTGAGCAGGGAAAGATCCTTCAGTTTACAGAAGAACCCTGCTTGGTTCCTCCATGACATTTCTCCCAAGTCCTTGTGCCAAGGAGACAGCAGGTTTGGTTCCAGTTCCCTCTGATGAAAAAAGGAATTAACCTGGTTCATCTTTCCCTCTCTGGCAGGAAGGAAAAACTTGTGAGCTCTGCCCCTGAAAGAGATCTGGGGGGTTCTGAACCACCAGAACCTCAGGAAGAAAGCCCCACCAAGGCTGAGGATGTGGAAGAGGGAGCAAATGAGCAGGATAGAGCAGATAGTGAGAAAGAGCATTCAAAGCCACCTGCAGGGGAGGAATCCCAGCAGCCCAGGTAAACCCTGCAAGGCAGGAGATTCCCTTTGCCAGAGGTGGTTTCCACTGGAAGGACTGGATTCTGTTCCCTGAGTGCAGCTGCAAAGCAAACAGGAGAGAGTTGGAGGTCCTGGTTCCTTGGCTGTGGAAATGCAGGACACCAGTGGTGGTGGTGGGAACCCGTCACCTCCCTGTGCTTTGAGCCCTGTCCTGGCCACTCACTCTTTTAATTGGAATGTCTTTGCAAATTCCCAGGATTCTTTCCACTGTAGTTTGTGGGGAAACTGCAGAGAGACCTCATGTCCAGCCACAGACCCCCAGAGTCATGGGAATGGCTGCAAAGAATCATGGAAGCCCAGAATGGTT
>WBMV01004807.1:7186-23730 GCA_013396655.1 Campylorhamphus procurvoides | reverse complement strand
AGAGGAGGGGCAGACACTGATCTCTTCTCTGTGGTGACCAGTGGCAGAACCCAAGGGAATGGCCTGAAGTTGTGTCAGGGGAAGTTGAGATTAGATATTAGAAAAAGGTTCTTCACCCAGAGGGTGGTTGGGTGCTGGAACAGGCTCCCCAGGGAAGTGATCACAGCACCAAGACTGACAGAGTTCAAGAAGCATCTGGATTATACCTTTGGGCACATGGTGTGACTTTTGGGAATGGTCCTGTGCAGGGCTAAGAGTTGGATGCAACGATCCTTGTGGGTCCCTTCCAACTCAGCATATTCTGTGGGATTCTGTGAAGATGGAGCCAGAGTCCTCACAGTAGTGCATGGTGGAAGTATGAGAGCCATTGGGCATACATTGAAACAAGAAAGGTTCAGACTGGATACCAGGAAAAACTTTCACCACAAGGACTGTCAAGTATTGGAACAGGCTGCTCAGAGAGGTTATATAGTCTGTCCTTGAAGATTTTCAATACCTGACTAAAAACCCTGCGTAACCTGATCTCACCTCATAGCTGATTTCTTTAACCAGGAGGTTGGGCTGGACACCCTCTGAAGGTCCCTTGCAACGTGAATGATTCTGTGTTCATGGACCTCTTCCAGTCACATTAAGGGCTGGATCTGCTCAATGGACCAGGTGTTTCCACCCTTTCCATATTTTATCTGGCAGTAACTTCAAACAAGTTTGTAAGAATTTTAAAGGAAAGCATAGGCAAGAAGGAAATGTAGGAAATACCATAGAATCATAGCATAGCTGAGGTGTGACAGCACCTCTAGAGATTGTCTAGTTGAATGCCCCCTGCTCAAGCAAGGTCCACTAGAACAAGTGTCCAGCTGTGTTTTGAATATCTGTAAGGATATGTGTCTGCACAATCTGTTTCTGTATTCAACCATGTCCTCACAGTAGAAAAGTTTGTTCTTATGTTTAGGTAGAATTTTCTGTGTTTCCATTGCTTCTTGTCCTGTCACTGGGCACCACTGGAAAGAGCCTGGTTCCATCTCCTTTACACTCTCTCATCAGCTATTTATACATATTGATAAGATCCCTTATGAACCTTATCTTCTCTAGGATGAACTGTCCCAGCTCTCAACCTCTCCATGTATGTCAGATGTTCCAGTCCCTGAATCATCTTTGTGGCCCTTTTCTGGACTCTCTCCATTATGTCCACATCTCTCTTGTACTAGGGAGCCCAGAACTGGACACAGGACTCCAGGTGTGGCCTCACCAGTGCTGAGTAGAGAGGAAGGATCACCTCCCTCAACCTGCTGTCAACACTCTTCTTAATGCACCCCAAGATACTTTTACCTTCTTTTGAAGGCCTTCTCATTACGTTTTAAAATTCTATTGTGTGTTTTCTAGAAGGTGTTTTAATTTTTTATTGGTAGCTTGTCTTTGTGCCAGAAGCAAAAACTATCACAGTTGAGAGCTCAAGTTCTCCCTCTGGAGTCTCAATTTCAAGTAATGCCATGGGTATACCTTTATGTTAGCAGTAGTTATCTGTGAAAGGAAGGCTTTACTTGTGTTTCTTATGTGTAGTTACTTGATCATCTGGGTTCACTGCATGGATGACTATGTTGATGTTCTGTTTTGCTTTTTAAATTATTACTTTAGGTTAATTTTCTAAAAAATTTATTACATTTCCTTATCTTGTAGGCATCAATCATTTTGCAGCATGTTTATAACAGAGAACGTGTCAATGAATGAAACCATTGGAATGTCTGATGTTCTTCTTTTCTTTGGGAATTACTACAGGCACAGCTGATTGCACAGTCTATAGGTCAAGCATTTAGCGTGGCCTACCAGGAATTTCTGAGGGCAAATGGAATCAATCCAGAAGATCTAAGCCAGAAGGAATATAGTGACTTGCTCAATACCCAGGACATGTACAATGATGACCTGATTCATTTTTCCAAATCTGAAAACTGCAAAGACGTATGTCTCTGCTTTTTTTTCCCCGTAGCACCATTAAGCTCATGTATCCTCAGTTCAGGCCTGTACTGTCAACAATTAGAAAGCTATTAGTGCTTCCAATAAATAACCTCACTGAGGTAATTTCTGCCCTTCCCAGTAGGTTTATCCTGTGGCCAATTCTGTCTTAAGAGCAAGCAGTGAACCCTAAATCTATCAATAGCTGAATGATTTACTGTCTCTGTGTGTTCTTTTTACCAAACAATTTTCACATTTGAGACATTACATGTCAGTGAAGTGAATATACAGTAGACAGCATAAAATCTTTGAAGGCACTGAGGTTGATAAGACCCCGGATTTTAAAAGGCTATATATTTGATACTGGTTTTATTAATAAAGATGAAGTAGTGTAACACTGTAGCACACAGATAATTGTTTCTGAAAACACAGTCACAATTGCTTTAAATCCCTCCCTGACTTAGTTCTGTCCAGCAAAGTCCATCATGCCAGGGTTTCTTCTATACCAGCTCCCTCCAGCTGTATGAACAGATGAATTTTATTTGGGAGGGATTTTGAATTAAACAAAGGCTCTAGTTTCAATCTTATTGGATGGTTAAAGGCATCTAAACTGTGTTAAACTATATACCCTATTGTGTTTTGCCTTTGAATAAGAAATGCATTTTGCAAACAAAAAGCCTGTGTTTGTTTATATGAAAACATATGGGGGTGGGCTCATCAGTTCCATAGATGAGTAAAAAGCTTTTGTTTGAAACTCTCTTTCTTATGATTCAGGTTTACATTGAAAAGCAAAAGGGAGAAATTCTAGGTGTAGTGATTGTGGAATCTGGCTGGGGATCCATTTTGCCTACAGTTATCATAGCCAACATGATGCATGGAGGACCAGCAGAGAAGTCTGGGAAACTAAATATAGGGGATCAGATCATGTCAATTAATGGGACCAGTTTGGTTGGCTTACCACTCTCAACGTGCCAGAGCATTATAAAGGTACAGAGAATATTCCTGGATATTACATGTTTTAAAACCTTTATTGGAGTAGTGGGAGGGCAAAGAATATAGAACTAGTTGTTGTTTGTTAACTCTGGTCTTGTGCATTTTACAGCAGTTTCCTCTTGATGACTTTAGAGGGAAAATTCTGGGTTACCTATTTTCTGAGCCCTAAATAGGGAACTATACATTTAGCTGCTTAGACCAGGGCACGGTGCAGGACTTCAGGCCCCAAGGGAATATTTGGATCCAAAAGGAAGATGTCTGTTACTATCTAGAGGCACCTAAACTTCATAGGACAGTGTGAGACACAGGTGTTTAAAATCTGCATTGGTGCAATTTTAGCCATTTAAATGATTCCTGTGATTTAGTTTCTAGAGAATGTAGTCATTTTTTAAAAAAAGCTTGGGTTTTTAAAACATATTTTACAATTTTTCTAAACTTTGAATTTAAAAGAAAAAGTAACCCTATTTATTTTCTGTAGAAACAACTTGAGTGTATTGGAAAGTATAATGTTTCTTTGAACTTCGCTAAATGGTGGGATTTTTTTATTTGTAAGAACGAGCATGTAAATGCAGAAAGCAGGCAAGTCAACTGGAAATTAAGAGCCTCTGGGGTAGATGCAACATACAAGAGAAGGGGTATTTAAACATCAAAGTTTCAGGAGGGGGAAAGATACAATCCTTGAGAGTGTTGGAAATGCAGCTAGATTGTCTTCTGGGTTACCTATTGAAATAGGCAATCACCACAGAACTGCTGTATATTGTAGCATGTAGACATGCAATGTGATGTTATATATGACTATAGAAAACCTATGTCTCTACTGGGTAGTGGTGTTCTGCAATTAAAAAATGTTTAGTAATTCACAAAATAAGTATATCTTTGTTGCCCATTGATTCCTTTCTTAATGCTTGAACTAAAAAATTCACTATAAAGATCTGATATTCTGTTTTCTGAAAATGTAAGCACCATGCACTGACAAGTAATATAACCAGCAATATATTATTTAAATCTCTGAGACCAGCCATTCTGGATTCAGCGAATTCAAATGATATCTTGTGAATGCCATATATTAAAAACTCAGCAACAACACTTTTTTTTTCTGAAGCAGAAAAATCTTTAAGTATTTCTGTTCCACCTTCAGTGGAACTAAGCTCACTACCCTTCATGTTATCAACTTTGGCATACTTGTTTTCTATCCCAAATCAGTTTTATTTCCAAAACTGGTGTATGCTTTTCTCATACAGGTGGACTTCTGCTGTGATGCATTAAGAATCTTTTGTCCTTTCTCAAAATGAAAACAATCAAAAAGCTAGCTTTTCTGTCTCCTGCCTTGAGAGGCCTTTCTACTCCTTTTTCATGGCTATATAAGTCTGTTGCCAGAGGAACTGCTAGTCATTTATCTTTCTGTTAAGAAGGTAGTTGATGAATTTGCAGGTCTTTATAGCCACACATCTATAACTGTTTATGTAACATTTTTGGATAACACAAATGAACCTCCAAATGAAACATCAGTCACCCAAGTATATATTTCAGTGTTACAGAAATATCCTAAGATTGCAAACTTTTTTTGTATGCTATAAGGATACGAAAAGATAAGCATTTTATACAGATGAGGAGAATATCTTGCAAGTACGTCACATAATGTTATTTTTAAATTAGAGATGTAAGCCTTGCTACTAATTCACTATAAACCATTTTAAAACTGACAGAGCTAGGAAGAAACTTTCCATATGTGATAGTTATTCCCTAATTGTATTATGCTACTTATGTCTTTTTCAGAAGCACCTGGTGCTAACTACTATCAGAAATAGATTCAGGGACTGATGCCTAAGGTGCAACTGTCATGTCCAGACAACACTGACTTTTCATCCCAGCAGAATGTCAGTCTCCAGTCAGTACCAAGTCTAGAGTTTGACTCAACAAAATCAGCAGCAATAAACTGCATGTAGCGACATCAGTATACTACCTTAGCTGTAATAGGAGTTATTTTTTTGAATGAAATCCTAGCCTTCTTAAAGTCTGTGGCAGACAACGCATTGTTTTCAATGGGACCCATATTTGACTTTGTGCACATGAAAGAAATTCAAAAGCACACATTGGAATTGATAAATGTTAACAATTGAAGGTTGAAGCTACTGCACTGTCTCTATAGCATCTCTTTCCCATATGTGTTCTGCTTATTGAAGGCTAAATGTCTGTAAATGCAACATTTAAGAGCAATATGTGTTCAGTTCTGTATGTTGTATAGAAAAAAAGGAATCTATCACTGGAGTTGGATTTATCTACAAGAAACAGCTCTGAACACTTGAATATGTGTAATGGTCAGACTACAAATATCTCCACTTTTATGTTTGGGTTTTCCTTTTTCATTTAGTTCTTCTGATAGCAAAGTTTTAATGGTGAGTGTGATAAATCCAGTTTAGAAGGGAGTGGTAATGTAAATGTGAGTATTGCTTAATACACAGACTTGACGTTTGCATTGCAAAATTAAATATAACTACACCAGGAAAGCCATTTATTTGTAGCTACATATGTTAAATTTCATTCCCCAGCCAGAATGTTTGGCAGTTTTCTGGTCAACTGCATAGACCTGCTTTTTATTTCCTTTGCTTCATTTAGAACAATAATTTGTGTTTTCAAATGAAGAAATTGCTGACAGGAAACTAGATTTCTTAAAGCAACCACATCACCTTCTTTAAGAGTTTTATACTGCATCATTCAATTCACTGAGCATCCTGTTGCTTATGTCTGGTATTCAGGAATCCTGTTTCATAATGATACATTCAAAGAACTGCTTATTCAGGACTATTCCCATGTTAACATAGTATTGTTTTTCGAGTGCTCATGGTAAATTGCTTCACCCCATCTTTTTCAGCAGTTTTCATGGTGATTGTTATTTTTTTGCAGGGTTTGAAAAACCAAGCCCAAGTTAAATTGAACATAGTTAGATGCCCTCCAGTAACCACAGTATTGATCAGGAGACCTAACCTCAGATACCAGTTAGGCTTCAGTGTACAGAATGGGATCGTAAGTAGCTTCCAGACCATCTGGTGATGCTTTTGCCTATGTTAAAGTTTACATATGTAATGAATTGTGGTTTTTTCCTTCACTGCAGCAGAGTCCAAGATATCAAAGTTGAACTGGTCAAAGTTATTCATCTGACTTTTTTTCTCTAGTCAAAAGTAGGAAAAAACTTTATTTCGTAGCTTTAGAATCAATCAGACCAGTAAAAGCAATGGTTTAGGCTGCTTTCAGTCTGTAGCATTTGTATCTCTGACTGAACCATTGTCTATGGTCTCAAGAGTCTGTCTTTGATTGTCTCTTAATGCTGATGCCGAAAAACCTCGGAATAAAAGAGAAACTGCTCAGAAACACTGTATCTTTAAGCAGCAAGGTATTTGTTTATTACAATGCTGGGAGCTAGCCAGCTCATGCTGGACAAACTAGCTCCACTCAAAAGGTGCAAAACAAATCATTTATACATTTCAGGTACACAGTTTTGCCATCTAACATACATATTCATAACTAGGTGGAGTCCAGGTAGAGCTTTCGAGAATCTTCTTATGGGTCAATTTTTAGGTGGTCTTCTCCTTTTACTTCATCCCCTGGGGGTCGTTTCAATATCCTTCATCGGCCTGACCTTTTCAGTTCTCTTTGTTAGTGACCTGGTTACTGAAGCTTGAAGAAACCACTTGGCTTAAGGCCATCCTATCCCATTCAAATATCTGCCTTGTCTTAATTTATGAACACTAGGTTGATTCTATAGAGTTCTCTCAGTATTTTTCTAAGATCAGGTCCAGTAGGCAGGACAGAACAAGCTATTGGCTAGTGCCAGGCAGAACAAGCACTGAGCAATTCTCTTCTAACAGAACAAGGTACCTCTACTCAGTTAAGTTTTTCTAGACCTTGCTCTGCTTTCAATGCAAGGCTTAAGCACTTTAAACTTTTTTTAAACTATGACTCTTCATACACTCTTAAATTTTCAAACCATGAAGTAACAAGAATAATACAGATAAATTTTTGTGGATGGTTTCTTTTGGAAGAGAATGTGTAGTACTCAATTGCTAATAAATGTTTGAATCAGTGATCCACTACATTTTAGACTTTGTTGCAAAAATAAATAATGAATTTAAATGAGTAAATACTGAACTATTGCTTGTGGTCAAAAGTCTCTGTTCCACATCAAAACTGTGATAATTTTGTTCTTTCCCTTTCAGATCTGTAGCCTTATGAGAGGAGGTATAGCAGAGCAAGGAGGAGTGCGAGTTGGCCATCGTATCATTGAAATCAATGGGCAGAGTGTTGTAGCAACACCTCATGAGAAAATTGTTCATATTCTCTCAAATGCTGTTGGTGAGGTAGGAGCAAGCAGTGTGCCTAGACGGTATTGCATATTCTATCATGATTGCCTGTTTTGGGTTGTTATTGTTCAAGCATAAATACTAGAAGTGAGAATAAGAACAACCAAGGTTTTTCTTATTATTGAAGTGTCCACAACATCAGATAAAATTGAGATGGTTGGTAGACACTGAACACCTTAGAGAATCCTTTTTCCCTGGACCTGAGTATGAATATGAAAATTCTCAGGCTTTTCCTTTTCCTTCTGTCCTATGTTACCTCAGCTAGTTTCCTCCCTAGTGCTCCCTAGACTATGGACACTTGTGTTTGGTAGCATGCCTAATAGGAATATTGATTAACACATCTTATTACCTTCTAGATTCATATGAAGACCATGCCAGCTGCTATGTACAGACTGCTGACTGCGCAAGAGCAACCAGTTTATATCTAAGACTATCACCTCACCTTCGTAATATGCATGAAGGATAGTTTTCCTCATTACTGTTTCTATTTCTAGTGCTGCATTTGTGTTTGCAAATACATTTCTCTCTCCCCAATATTTGTTGTCTATAGAGGGGGAGGGAAAATATAGCCATGAGACTTTTTGGTTGCATCTCTATAAAAGTAAAGCTTTATGCAACTCCACACACAGAGTAAATAGCAGCAGCAGTGTCCATGATAAGATTCACAAAAAGAAGACTTGCATGCCTATGAAGAATGAATAACTGATGCTGTCATAAAACCTGTTGTTCAAATGCACACCCTTTAATTTCTGTTCACCCAAAAGGTGCTCTGTGAGTTGGTACAAACAATGCAATTTTGACATGTTTCAGCAAATAGTTCAGAAGGGATTTTCTGCAGTTGGGTCCCCCAGGTTTCTAATTTTTTTAAATGCTTCTTTTTCAAGTGTGTCTTCTATATGCCCATTTCAGAGGTTAAAGCTGGGGGGGCAGGGAGGGGAGTGATCTCTAAATATGCAGCAAGAGTAATACTGAAGGGCTCTGCTGAGAAGCTATACATTTTAAGCTCTTAATTACAGATTTGGTGCACACAATTGTGTGCTTGTTTATACTGACATTTTTAAATTGAGTTTGATATTTATGAAGCTTGAAAATAATAGGTTTTCACACTGTTCTAAGTAATTTTGTTACACTAAGACAGTTTAAAAGTATTTTTTGTTGAAAGACATCTAGTTTTATTGACATTTTTCTTTAGATATAGATAAATGGGAGAAGTAAAGGTAAGGTGGGAAAATTATTTATTTATTTCATTATATAAGTTAATTTGTGATTTGATTTTCCATATGACACTTAGAGGATGTGTGAGTACTATATGGATTTGTATGAAGAAATGTAGAGATGTATGAAATGGAGGATTTGATTGGTCTATAACTTATATCGGGGGCAAAGGGGGAAAACAGTAAAAGAATAATACAGCTGATGGCTCTTTTTACTGCTGTTTACACTGAATTTGAACCATATATTTAGACCAGATTGATGCCTTGAATTTCCTGAAAGCAACAGTTTCTGCCATGTCTTAGTGTGATATAAAAGCTCAGTGGGATTAACAAGACCAGAACACACATGGGGAAAAAAAAAACCCATCCTTTTCACTTGAAAATGGTCTTATGCTTATAGCCATTAGTTTCTCAATTATTGTGGAATGGACTGTGCAGTGCATTGTGTTTGGAGACTAGTAATGACACCTGGACTTTATTCCAGAGACTTCATGGATGTGTGTATATATGTTGATGAGAGCCATGAAAACTGGGTTTTTCTGAGCACTTGGTTTCCATCTGTGGTCAGAGGTTTATTGTTGCCTTTCAGAAACCGTGGACATACATGGGCTGAATGGAGAGAAAAAATCAGCAGTAAGGGCAGTAAGAGAGATAATGGAACAGAGCATAAGCTATTGTAGTAAGGGAATACATTTTAGTTTCAAAGTAGTGTACAATGACTTGATTTACTGCAATTCTTCTTGTTGCATAATTTAATCTCAGTGTCTGGAATAGCAGATTTTGCAAGCAAATAGTATTAGTATTCCAGGTTAATATTTACATCTGCTATCAGACTGATGTAAATAGACTGTGAAAGATTTTTGGTTAGAATTTTTTAATTGTAGGCAGCTGGCTTATGAGGATAATTTGAAATTTTTCATAACTTCTTATAATTATAGCAATATAACTAAATATTATATATAACCATATACTATTTAGTAGGTTATATAGACTGCAGCCTTTCCAGTTGCCTGAGGAAACTCAACAGTCTTAAGACAGTTATCACACTTTGATTCCTACTGTGTTTTAAACCCTCAACTTCACTTGGTTTTGTGGTTCTGTCCAACTCATGTTGAGGAGTCTTCCCATTGACTTTAGTGGAAGATGAAGAAAACCTAAACACACAAAAAATTGAATAATTAAATACAAGGCTGGTTTCCTGTAATCAAGCATATACCTAATTATAAGCACCTGTTGACTTCATGGTGAACAGATGCTTCAAGCTAAGCATGAGTTCTTGTAGGATTGGAGTCTACTGAACAATCTTCATTGTTGAAATTATTTGTAATATGTATATAAGATTTCTACACTGGAAAGTTTCCAGTGTACACTCTTAATAAGTCTTGTAAAAAATCCCATCATTTTAGTTTGCAAAAGTAAAGATAGTTGCAAGAAAAATGAGCTCAAAAGGAAGAGTTGGCAATTTTCTACAGTAGTGCAGTAGTTTATTAGATTAGATGTGTGAATTCTCCATGGATTCAAAACAATAAACTGTCATTTTACATTCCTTCTTCTGTAAAAGGTCTGAAAAGTTTTTTACCCTCTTCACTATTTCATATGTTCTTATTAATGCTTCAATGTTTACATTAAGGATGAAACATCCTTTTTATTAGCAAGTTTCCCCATTGTGTTAAATCTTGTTTTGATTTGAGATTTGGTTGGAATTTCCAGATTTGTTTTGTGTGTTTTTTCCTTAATTTTCTAAATAAAATCAGTTTCTGAAGATGACAATGTGCATGAGATCTCTTGTACATATTTTGTGCAGTGCCTGAACTCTCTTGTATTATTGTTCTGTAAAAAGGATGAACAGGAATTATTATAATGTATTGGGGAAAGTATAGTATTGTATTTCTAGCAATATTGTTCTTTGTAAACTCTGAATTTGGTGATCTCTCTCTTTATATATATATAAATGAGCCTAGAATGTGATCCTGCACATCTGAATGTAATTCCTCTGATGTTTTTGTCACAGGTCTTTGACACTTTCTCTGTAATGGAGCTGCAATGGTTTCATTGGTGGGGTGGGGGGAAGTTTGGGTTGAGAGGGAGTTGCCATCTTATTTGTTGTGATATATTTACTGTGCTACATTCATTTGTTTAGCAAAGCACTAATGTCTATAAGAATTGCAACAATAAAATACAGAACAAAAAAACCTCAGACAAGACTGAGAGTTTGCTGATAATTTAGGAAGTGGCTTGCCAAAACTGAATTAATGTGTGCTAAGAAGGTGTTTCTTCTGCCACTTAGTTTGTAGTAATATATATGTGCATCTGCAGAACAAAATGCGTAATATTAACCATTTATTTAATGCCCTTAAAACAGCATTGTTTTATGATAATAAATGACACAACTGCACCTAAATTATATCAATTACTTAGCTAAGGTTGTGTTACAGCTTTCATTTTTAATTCTTCCCATGTGTGGATCTTTCTATAAATATGTTCACTGTTTAAATATGTGATGAATATGGCAGAAATGTTATTTCACTGTCTAAATATAAATATATTTTTCACTTAGAAAACTGCATAGTGGGTTGACTCCAGCCAGCAGCAAAATACCCACTCAGACTCTTCCTCATTCCCATCTCCTGTGAGATAGGGAGAAAGCAGAAGGAAGTCAAGAAGACTCATGGATTGAGATAACAACAGTTTAATAGGGAAAGCAAAAGCTGCATGCTCAAGCAAACCAAATAGAGGGATTCATTCACTACTTTCCTTCAGTAGGCAGATGTCCAGCCACTTCGTGGAAAGTAAGGCCTCAGTATGTGCAACAATTGCTTGGGAAGACAAGCGTCATAACCACAAATGTCCTCCCTCCCTCCTCTTTTCCCTGAGCTTTTACTGCTGAGCATGACATCATGTGGTATGGAATAGCCCTTTGGTCAGCTGGGGTCAGCTGTCCTAGCTGTTTTCCCACCCAACCTCCTGTCCACCCCTACTCTACTTGCTGGGGGTAAGGGGGAGAGAAAAAGAGAGACAGCATCGATGCTGTGCAAGCACTGCTCAGCAGTAGTCAAAACACTGCTGTGTCATCAACACTGTTTTAGCCACAAATGCAAAGCATAGCACCATACAGACTTGTATGAAGAAAAGTAACTCCATCCTACACAGATACAGTACAAACAGCTTCTTTCCTATATTACTAATTTCTCAGCCTCACAGATAAACACAGACATACTCAGCACTCACATGAACACAAAAAGCACCAATGACCTCATCTTATTCCCCTCTCTAATAGTTCAATATGAAAGTCCACTAGTGGGAATATATATACATATTTACAATGTGGATCCCTCCAGTAGCTGGGCTCACACATTCAGTCTGCCCAGTAGTTGCCCCTGCATCCCAGTTTCCCCAGTTGCTGGCACCTGGGCATACAAGGTCTCAAGGTTGCAATCCCACTCCAGCTGCTATACAGATGTGCGCGCGCGCACACACACACAGAGCTTTTTGGAAGTTGGCCAGGACTCTCCTGGTCTCTTTGGTAGCCATCTCCTCCTGCAGTCTTTCCCTTAGAGACATGTACACGCCTGGCTCTTAGGCTATTTCATGTACTCATTGGCTACTCCAACTTGATCTTTACTAGCGCATATATACTCACTCGTGTACCTACTCTCACTCCAGTTGCTTGCACCCAGGCTCTCTGACCTCTGATTTCACTCCAGTTGGTGGCACTCAGACCACCATACACATACATAGACACAAAAGAGAGACCCCTCTCTCACCCAGTGTAGAAGCCTAGAAGATAAGGGGCTAATGCATATGTCTCAAACACTGATAGCTGGATAGCTGTGGAGCCCACCAAGGACTGTTGGTAAGAACACGTTGTGAGAAAGAAGGGGATCTGGCTAGAGAATGGGGCCATGTGGAGGTAGGGCAGCACTTTTCTGAGACAAACATCCTTGTTCTGGCTCCTGGAGATAAGCACAATACAGAACAGTGCAGGCACAGGAATGAGGTCAGGAAGCGGGCATAGAGTGTCAGCCTTTGGTAGGTAGGGAGGGGATCAAGACCACCCAAGACCCCCAAAGTTCTCTGACCCATTTCCAGAAAGGTCTAGAAGAATGAACTGCTCATGATAACTAATTTGCATAGAAAGCAAGAAACTTATCTCCAGGGCATGGAAAACATCTATAAAAAGGTACTCCCACAAAGCCCAGGCACACACCCCAGGACCCTAAACATCTGATCAGCTGGATCAACACTGGAACAAGAACTGGTGATTCTTTCTTTCTCTTTCTTTCTTTCTTTCTTTCTTTCTTTCTTTCTTTCTTTCTTTCTTTCTTTCTTTCTCTTTCTTTTTCTTTCTTTCTTTTTCTTTTCTTTCTTTTCTTTCTCTTTCTCTTTTTCTTTTTCTTTTTCTTTTTTTTCTTTTCTTTCTCACCCTTCCTTCCTTCATTCCTCTCACCCTACTCCTTATTCAAAATCCACCACCATGTGTTTATGCTAGAAGATAAGGGACTTATACCAATTTCCATGCCAAGTGTATAATTTCCTAATAAAACTTTGTAAGTTTTTGCAGACCCTCTGACTTTTTTCATTCCTTTTCAACCATAGGCGTGTGTGCACCTACATGTTCCCTTCCCTTTTGGAATGGGATGCAACATTTTTCTTGGCATTACAGACAGGATGCCATGGTTGAAGGGATCAGTATAGGATACCATCGTTCTACCCATGAGTTCCGGGCGGGGAGTGCTGGGAAGTGATCCCTTAGCTGTTAACAGCCAGGAGGCATCCGAGCAGATGCAAGCCAAGATTGTCTGGGAAATGTCAGTGCTTGAAATGCTCCTTCATTTTGGAAAAATTGAGAGATTATAATTGGATTATAAAAGTGGTGATATAACTGTAAAAAAAGGAGTGTGATATTTGGGTTATAGAAATCAGTAGTGATATAATAGGCTATTTTCTATTAAAATATAATTGTAAAACTATATAAGTGAGCATCAGAGTGATTGAGGGTTCGAGTCCCAACGCACAGTTGGAAAACTGCATAAGTAGCTAACAGAAGTGTGTGCCATGGGTCCCAGTCCNGGGGTTTGTTACAGACTGTTATTGTATATATACATATGTGTTGTGGTTAAGAACTGTTATCTTTTCCTTTACATATATTTTTCCTAATTAAAGTTCTGTTCTCTAAATTTAAAAGAGAGGGATTATTTATTGGCCAACATAGATATTTTAGTTCTCCTTTGAACTGAGACAACTTGCCTACATATTAGTCTGACACAATACTGTGAGAACATGAGCCATGTTGTAGAGGGGTTTGCCAAGATTTTTCCTGTGCTTATTTAAACCCTATGATAAGTGTTAACACCTGTAAATGTAAAGTGTATGTGTTACTGTGTGTTTTAGTATTATAATCCTGTCTGACTCAGGGATACCAATCAGATATATATATATAAAGAAAAATTTACTTGTTGTAAGACTGTTAAATGTAACTGCTTGTTTATTGTGTGAATTTTTAGTTATTTGGTGTGTATTAAATGTTTGCTTTAATGAACATAAATTGCCAAAGCTGCTTCTAAACTAGGATTGCATGTTTAGAGTGCTGTCTAGTGCCAACACAGAAATAGTTACTGTTTTTGTGTTAATTATTGAGTGTATGTTAAATCTTCAATTATTTTTAGTGATTGCAAGGTCTGGATTTGTGCTAATTGTGGATCCAATATTAAAGTGGTTGTTAGCGAATTAGAGATTTGGTATCATAAATGGCCTGTTAATGGTAGTGTGGATATGGTTTGGCAGTTAATGTTATTTTGCTGGGGAAAAAAAGAAGTGGAATGAAGTAGGTAGATGTAATAAGCTGTTAGTGAAAATTTTGCTGAGATCACAACCTTAAAGGGTAAAATATCAGTATAAGACAAGAAACCACAGGCATCCGGGTAGCAAGATGGGAGGAAGGAAAGCTTGACATAGATAGATTTTTTCCATTCTTGTAAAATCCTTTGGTGTATTAGCATCATAGTTTTTGTGTAACCAAGCATTTAACCTATAGGCAATTTATCTTAAGCTTTGTGTAATTAAGCTAATCTTGCAGAAAGCGCATGAGCAGAAGAGCCGTTATCTGAAGAAGAGGATGAGCCTTCAGCCCCGTGACCACCAGAAAGCAGAAGACGACCACCTAGCAACAAGTGGACGCAGGCGCAGAAAGATCACAGCCAGTTGCGAAACCCGGAAGGGAAACTGTATAAAGATCCCCGATGTGGCACAGTTAGGTGCTGTCTTTTGGTGGGGCAGGAGACCCCGACCGCCCAGCACTGCTTTTGCTCATTAATAAATTTTGTTAACTGCATATTGGCTCCTGCAGTTTATTACAGTAGATTTTTTTTTTAATAGAGAAACAATAAGAACTTGAGAAAAAGGATGTTGAAGTATTGGTAGCCCCTGGAATGAGGGAGAGAGGAGCTGGCAGAGGCATGGAATAAAGGATTTTGGGTTTGGAAATTGATGAAGGGTTTAGTCCAATAGCAGGGATTTATAAAGAAGTCCCAGAGAAAATTGTGAGGAAACTTAAAATACCCTGACTGGAATGAGATGCCAGTGGTATTTGGATATGTTGTTGCTAGGAATTTGAGTAATTTGCTTGAAAGCAACGTGGAGAGTATACCATAATTGGGAGCAAAAGCTTTTAGCTACACTGGTGGAACAAAGACCAAAAAGGGGGAGAGGGAGCACCGTGGGGGAAAGACAGAAAGGATACACGCTCAAGGAATTGAGCAGGGGAGAGTAGCTTATAATTTTCTGACCACCAACCCTCAGTGGGATCCTCATAATTAGGTTCAATGGGCATTATTAACCCATTATCAAAGATTGATTATATTCACAATGAAACATGCTATTCCAAAGGCAATTAACCTATTAAAATTGTATCAGATGAAGGAAACTGGGGGAGTAATCCCCAGCTGAATGCCTGGTTACATTCATGCTGGGGAATGAGAAAATGGATTTCATAGTAGATACTGGAGCAGTGTATTCAATTTTATATAGTGCAAAGGAAAATTTAGCTAGGAAACGATTAATGCAGTTAGTGTCACCAGGGAGAGTGAAAATTTGCCATTTTTCCAACCTTTGAAATTCAAGATAGGTAAACAGTGGTTAACACATCAATTTCTATATATGACTGAAAGTCCAATGCCTTTGTTAGGAAGAGATATTTTAAGTAGATCAAATGAACAAATAATATTTGAAAATGGACAAATACAAGTATGTGTTCTGGAAAGTAAAGCCCTGGAGGCCCAGGTTTTTATGTTGTTACAGCAACCAAATGCAATAGAGGGAATCCCAGAGGAGGTGGAAAACACTGTCACTCCATTGGTATGGGCTGCAAGAATTCCAGGGAAATCAAGATCAGCAGAATCAGTAAGAATACAATTGAAACCTGACACCAGACTGGTAAGGCAGAAACAATACCCTTTGAAATTAGAAGCTAGAAAAGGGTTAGAAGAATCAATTACTAAATTTGCGCAACATGGATTACTAAGGGGATGTGAGTCGAAATATAATACTCCTATCCTACTGGTAAAGGAGCCACATACTAATGAATACAAGTCTAGTACAAGATCTCAGAGCTATTAATGAAATAGTACAAGACATACACCCTGTGGTAGCAAATCCTTATACACTTTTAACCACAATTAAGGAATCTGATGAATAGTTCACTATTTTGGATCTTAAGGATGCTTTCTTCTGCATACCTTTTGAAACTGAAAGTCAACCCTTGTTTACCTTTGAATGGGAAAGTCCCTTGATATGGCCATTGTTCTGGTTATAGTGGCCGGGACCAGTTTGTCACTGTGTGGGTGAGGCCAGGGCTTTGTATTCTATACCCTCTATGTCATTTTCTCATGGACTGCTAACAATTGACCATTTGTAGCACCTGCCCAGGGCACACCTGCCCCCTCAGGCTACAAGCTGGGTGTTTAGGAATTCTGTGAGATAAGGAAATTCTCCTGTCTTCACACCAATGACTCAGGTGTGATAACTCCCCTCTGGG
>WBMV01004806.1:498672-575266 GCA_013396655.1 Campylorhamphus procurvoides | reverse complement strand
GGGGGATGCTCCGCGCCCACCGCCCTCCGGCGAGGGGGGACCCGCACCGAGCGCATCGCGGGGCGGGCGGCGCTCACACCTATAGGGTGAGAGGGGCCGGGCTTGCGCCCCGCCGCCAAACTTCAAAACAAACAAAAAGAAAGGGTGAAAATGAAAAACAATGCCTCGGGAGTGGTTTTGGTGGCGGGGGGGAGCGTCGGCTGCACCCCCGGGGCGCGCAGGGATGGACGCGCATCCCTCCGGGGACGGCGGGCGCTCGGGCCAAGGAACTCTGCGGGCAAATCTTTATATCAACACCGGACACGGTGGAAACCAAGCAAGCTGGAAGTGGAAAATCTCCATCTAGTGCTTAAAGAAAGGCCAGTTCCTCAGAACCACACCCGGCCCTACTGTGCCCTCCCTTATAAAAACCCCGAAAGCCGTGAATGTGCCCCCTCGCTCCCCCTGAGAGCACCGTGGAGCTGCTTTCCAGAGGACCCACACACAGATCTGACCACAAGTCCAGGCTGTTGCATCCCTTACCCCCATGCATATAAAGCACCCCCAGGAAGGGCTCCATCCTTCTGTGTTTGAATACCCACAGATGCTACAGAGCTCACACTGGCCTCAGAGGCAGTGGGAACAAGCTTTTCCCAGGGCAGATGGGTCCCCACACTCCACAGGAGACTCACAATTCCCAAAGTCCTTGCCTTGCTGTGCTTGCACAGTTCTACAGCCACAGCCCATTTCCCTTGGGTTTCAAAAGGCAGTGTAAAGACCAATGCTGGCTGCTGACCCTTTCCTGGGCAAGAAAGGATGCAGAGCCATCGATTCTTCAGACTGAATCAATGTGGTGAACTTCCTTTGAGTTTATAACACAGTTCAGAGCCAGCTACAGCTGAAAAATTATTGTCCTCCTCAAAATGCAGTGGGCTTTCCACCGTCCCCAAAGGCTCAGCTAAGAGTGTGGGCACACATATTTACATGACAAGCTGAGAAATCCCTGTGCTCTGTCATGCCCACAGTCAAGCAGCATGGGAACAGCTGCTGTGCTGCCAGTTTCCTCACGCCTGGCCCAGGGTGGAATCTCACAGAGCTGTCAGCGCTTGGACAAGTGAATCAAGGGATGATTTCCCACTGGATGCGAAACGTCAGCAAATCCTGGGCTGTTGGAAACCTTTACTCCAGCTTTTGGAAGAGGACAGGGGATCAATGCTGCATGTTGCAGCTGCAGCACTTGATGCCTACACCTGCAGAGATCCCTGCAGGGGAAAAAGGGTGCAGAGAACTAACATCCAGTCTAACTCACTTCAGCCTGGGACAGGCAGAAGCCAATGGTGGGACAGTCCCAAACATGGACCTGCTCTGTGGTGTTTGATGTTCTGTGTTGGGTTCTTGATGAAGTTTTATGATTATCTGTAGCAAAGGTTTGGTTGACAACAGTGAAGTCCCAAGTGCTGGGAATGATCCAGCCACCAGAGTAGTCACCTGGGAGTCTCTAGTCCAATGCCTGCTCCAAGTAGGGCAAGCTTCGAGATGAGAGCAGCAGCTCAGGGCTGTGTTTAGGCAGATTGCAAGTACCCACAGGGATACAGATCCCACACCCTGTGGAGCCCTCTTTCTGTGCTAAATTTGATTAAAGACACACATTCATGCAGACTGCAGGCTTTCCACAGCCAGCAAAGCCCCGTGGATTTGGTGAAGAGCTGAATTACCACGTGGGAGGGCTTGTGAGCATCTCTTCAGTGAATGGCACCCTCAGGGAGTTTGACAGCCTTTAGAGCCTGGGGAACAAACCAGCTCCTCCCAGGTAGTCCCGATGGGTTTGCCTGGCAGCACTGGGGCTGCTCACAGATGCCCTGGGCAGTCCATAGCCTGCTCCTCTGGCTTCTCCTACAGCATAGTCTGTTCTCACTGACTGCTGCAGTGCCTGGAGACTGCTCTTAAAATACTGGGGTTGAACCAAGGGACGAGTCTCTCCTCTTGTACCAGCGGCTTGGCACAGGAAACAGTAGCTTGGAGGGCAGCAGCTCTTCTGCGACTGGTTTGTCCCCAACACACCTGCCTGCTGCCCAGATGTGATGGAGGAGGTACTCGTTTCATCAGGTGGTGCTCCAGACAAAGTCACACAGGCAGTTTAGGATACCTGTGGCATTCACGTTATTCCACTTTCTTGTTATGGTACAAAAATTAAGTCTGTTGTGGTTATAGTTTTGGGGTTTGTTTTTTTGGGTTTTTTTCCCCCCTGGGATCAGTGACTTCCCTACCCTTGCATCAGGCCGGTCAAACCACTGCCTCTTTATGGGAGAACCTTTCCAGGCTGCTGATCCCAGGATGTCAAGCCAAGCCCACCATCATCACAAGGTACAGGAGGTCCGGAAAGGACAGGGAGACGATTAAACTCTCACAACTCGTGTTTGCCCTACAAGTCCAGAACTCGTTTCCTCCCTTTCAAAATCAATAATTAGGAGCCCCGGAATAACCCGCTGAAGTTGTGAAACCGGTTTGCTCGCCTCGTTGTCGCAGCCCGGTCCGTCCCCACCCGGTGGCGGGGCCGGGGCTCGCCCTCCTGTACCCACGGGTCGGGGACTGAGGTGTCCCCCGAGCCCGAGGGGACCCCACAGGACAGGGCTATGCGACCCTGAGCCACATTTCGAAGGACTCGCCCGCTATCGAGGCTCCAAGGGCGGCTCGGTCCTGGGTCCCAGTGCCAGTCCCGGTCCCGGCTCTCCCGGCGCAGGCTGCGCTCCGGGATGTGGATTTTTAAGGCTGGCCTGCCATCTCCTGGGAAGTCCGGGAAATGCTGCCACAGAAGGCGGCCGGAGGGGTGATCGCCTTTCTCAGCCTCGCCCCAGTTTTTGGTGTGTGTGTGTGTAAGGGCAGGAGCGGTGATGGTTTGCCTTTGCATTGCCCCAGAGCCCCAGGGAAACCGGCCCCACCTGCCCTCCACAGACTGCCTTTGGCATCCTGCGAAATCCAGAGGATGTTCTTGCAGTGCTTCTGCAAAAGCAAGACAAAAAAATCATGTCACTGTGTGCCCACAGCAGCAGCTGGGATGCCATGGGGTGCAGTGGGGAGAGACGGTCACTGCACTTGGGAATATACCTTTGTATTGCCCTGCTGGGAGCCACATGCCCCTAAAGCAAAGGACCCAAAAGAGTTGGTCAGGGTAGCTTAAGTTTTCCCATGATGGTTTCCAAAGCATCCCGAAGCTTTGGTAGGTTTCAGGGCTGGGAAAGGACTTATGTGCAAATATTTTATCACGGCAACCTGGCCTGCGAGTGTCAGTGCTTGCGCTGTCTAGTCTCACCTTTAAAAAGAACAACAACAAAACAAAAATACCCAACAAAATGAAAAAAAAACAAACGAAAAAAACCAAACAAACAAACCAAACCAACAAACAAAAAATCCACTGTGAAAATATTGTACTACTTCCAGCAGAAAGTCCTATTTGTTACTGTAACATTCACAGTATACAGCAGAACCACCTGCAGTCCTTTATCTAACCTGAAACGTAATGTTTGCAGGGAACTTTGTACCTCAAACACTGTCGGTGCCAGCAGGGTGAAGCTGCAACCTTCCCTCAAACTTTCCCTGCAACTCTTGTGCTGCATCATTGTGGGAGGAGAGCACAGACACCTACAAAGGTAGCAATGACAATAACCCCAGCCCCAGGAGGCTGGTACCCCCCTTCCCTTGCTGCCTGCACTCACAGAGGTATTCAATGTACCCACAGCCACCATTGCTCACTTTTTTTCCACAGCACAGCACTGTGATTTTAGGGAAGATACCCCGTGCACTGCTTGTGCTCGGGAGGCTCCTTCTCCCAGAGCAATAATAATAAGAGGGCTTTTGGCCAGGTATGCAAATATTTTTTATTGTGCTGGATGCAGGTGGGAATGGGAAACATCACAGGGCATGGCTGTGAGAAGAAGTGAGCAGATGGCAGACTTTGCAGCTCTGCACAATAATTTGTAAAGCAAATTGGCCCTTAGGCAGGCGTTCAGACTGGAAAGGTAGGATCCAGATCATAGTTAGGTGCTCCTGATTGCTTTAATGTCCTTTCACAAAATCCTATAGCAGCAAGATTTTTAGGGTCATGCTCCTGCAATCTCTGCACTAAAGAACACACCCTTGCAGCGTCAGAGCATCTCAAAGCTCACTACCTGTGAGCCCATGGGGGGCTTCGGCCAGGAGTCACCTTGTCCTTCCAGTCACCTGCACAGCCCCAGGAAGAAGAAGCACCAAGCAAGGCATGTGGGTCAGCCCCACAAGCAGATGCTTTTTCTACCCAGTAAAACCTGGCGGTCAATATCTAAATAGCAAGGGTTGGGAAGCAAGTAAAAAACTTCAGCAAGGGGAGGAAGGCAAGTCTGCTGAAATTAAGGTCAGGAACTTGCTGGCATTTGCTGACATTTTATTCTGATGAGCTGGCAGAGCTCATTCTCATCAGGCATATACTTATGTATGCATTTATTTATTTTAGAGGTGGGACTGGGAACTGTTTCAGAGCTGTTTTTAAAAACACAGGCAGATCTTTGACATCCACTGGGGTGCAGTCTGACTGCTAATGAAACCAGCTGAAAACTCAGATTTTGTCTTCATGGACATTTTGAATATTTGTACCATGACTTCCTTTCAATTTGCAATTATTCCAGGTTTTTGGAAGTTTTCCACAAACTCCCAAGTCTTGAAACATTTTTGTTTCAGGTAGACAAACACATGGTGCTTCTGAAACACACACCCTGGAGAGGAGCAGGTACTGGCTAAAATTAACAGTCTCACCAAAGTCCACAAGTCAGCCATGAGAACCTGGAAGATTTGGGGCACCCAGGGTACTGTTGGCACAGCAGGGAGCTGGGGGCAGTGGGAGCCCTTCCCCAGGAACCTTCCACAGGACTCCACATATGGGAGTGACACAGGAGAAGGAGCAGTCCCACAGCAGGCTGGATCATTGTCCACATGCCTTGAGCATCTCACAGCCACACAGGAGCCATGCCATATGATATTCATCTTGCTCTAATCTCACTGGTCCATTAATAATAAACACCCTCATATGGTGTTATGAGAAACACACTTTGCATAAACATCACTCTTGACCAGTTGTATTAGTTGTCAGTGAATTTATCAATAACTGTATTAACAGATGCTCTTTGTAAAAATCAGTACTTATGTCCTCAATATTCAGTATTTCCCATCCCCACAACAAGAACCTACAGCCCCAGGGCTCAGCTTCTTCCCCAGCTCCCAGAACCTTTAAGTTGTGTCTAAACACAGGTGGAAAACACCTGCAAGCTCCTGAAGGCTGCACATTGGGCACTGCTACCCACCCAAGAGGCTCTGCCCTGCCCTGGCCAGGCCAGACCACCTTACTGCAAAGTGAGCCACATTCCCTTAAATCATCACTGCTCCAGGTGCTCCCAAGGAGTGAGACAAGCTGATCCTTGCTGCCAGGACACCGAAGGTTAGAGAAGAAAGCCTTGTGGAGGAAGCCAACAAGTGTTCCCAGCTGGCTATCAGGTTCCCCTGTCCATGAGAGGGTAGGACTGCCCACAGCAGTGGGAATGGGAATTGCTGAGAGCAGATGCCCTAGAGAAGGAGGGCAAGGACCTGAAGTGAGAGGGTGAGCCCACAGGTTGGCAGGGAGGGCTGCAGCAGTACGCAGCTGCTTCAGGTGTGTGACACTGTTAGGTGTTGGCTCTGCAAGCCCTGGGTCTGCAATTCATTCTTGGTTTACAATGACACTGTCCTGAATGTGGAATCACTGCAGAAATCTTGAGTTTGTTTTTGTCTCTGTGCAGGGGAATTATACAGCAAGACCTTCCATATCTGCAGGAAGTGCTCAGGGCACCAGGGACTCCAGACTACCCTTGTCTTTACAATCCCAGGCCAGAGGACACAATGTCTGTCATGGCCTTTATATTGCAGCAGATACAAGAAGGAATATGGTTTTTCTCAGCTTCTAAACCAAGCAGCAAGAAGGGCATCTTCTTCATTTGTGTGGCAAGAAAATAACCATATTCAAACAATATGTTAATTGCCCCATCTAGCTGTCAGGCTTCTTTTAGCAATCCCCCACTTACAGCTGATAAATAAATACACTGCTTGGCATTCTTCATTTGGGAATGCACCTTATGATCTTCAGATATGCTATTGCTCAGTTCCCGAGTGCAGGACACCAAGCAGAGGAGGAGGCGTTATCCTGGGTGCTCTCCCCTGTGGATCACTGCAGCTAATTGGAACTACCTTTTGGTATGTGTCTAATTTGCCAAGACTTATTTGCTGTATAATCAGACACATGGCCTTTTCCTTTAATTGCCTTGTAAACTGCCAGAATGATTAATTCTGACACAAACCTGCTTTTATCAAGGGATGATTTGTGGTGACTTATGAGGGTGGTGAGACGAGGGCTGAGACACCCCAGTCCTGCCCACTGTGCTGAGGGAGCATCATTCCGGCTGGGTGTGGGTGGTTGGTGCTCACGTGTGACAAACGTGAGACCACGCACACCTTTCCCTGGGCAATGAGACATGAAAATCTAACAAAAGGTGCACAAAACACAGTGGTGCCTGAGTGGTACAGGCTGATGCCTGCTGACTGGTGTAGCATTCCCAGAAACACTCCCTGTGCCAAACCCTGATGGGGCAAAGTCCACAGCAAACACCTCCCTTGGTGCCCACATACAGCTTTAGGGACATTCAGATTGCTACTCACATTTGGAAACCCTCCCCCAGCTCTTTCTTTCTTCCACAGCCCTTCCCATAGTCTGTTGATAGGCACTGGCCTGCAAAGGCAGTATTTCACACTTGCTCCCACATATTTTACATGCTAACTCTGTGCCTCTGATATATCCTCCTAAGGGACCTCTCACATCTGGGCAATGAAGCTTTCTGTGCTTGCAGCTCAACTTTCTTGCCTGGAGATACATTCATACGAAAGAATAATCTATATCAGCCCCCAAATCCCAGTGACCATTAGTAAATGCCAGGGGAGAATTAAAGCAGCACAGTTAATAGTCCTGGCTTCCATTCACTATGGAATGTACATACTTTCACCGTGTCTGGACACTGGGGAAAGGAGGGATAAGCAGCTCAGGTGGGCACGTGAGGTCTCATGGTGCTGCTTGGTGCTGCCAGGACAGATGGACAGATGGATGGAAGGAGATGTGGGAATGTGCTGGGCATGTCAATGGGGTGACAGCAAACAGGTAAGAGGAGGAAATGGGGACGTAGCTGCAGGCTGCAGGATGGGGACAGGTGTATGACCAAGCCTCGCAGAAAGAGCTGGAATTTGGGATCCCATGGGAACCATTTCCAGAGCCTCAGTCAAAGATGGCATCCAGGCAAGGTCATCTATCCAAAAATATGGTGTAACAGATTTGCCCTGAGCTGTGAGGAAGTGCCTGGGGTTTCAGAGGACCAGGCATGTGGGAACATGCCTTCATTCCTTGGCATTCAGGGTCTGCTTCCCTGCAGGAGGCTTTGGTGCTGGTGGAAGCACAGAGAGGTCAATGTGATGGGCAACGTGCCAGTGGGAGTGTTCAGCAGGAAGAAAGCTCTTGAGATTGTCCCTCTCTTGCCTTATCTCTGTTTCAAGGACCAGGTCATTTCGGAAACATACTGTGGAAAAATGCTCACAGAGCAAAGAAGGCAAGTAGGGTGAGAGGGTGGGTGTAGGTGCTCAGTGAGAGGACAGCAGCCACATACCAGAGTCCTGGGGTCCCTACTTAATTTTCTCTTTCTGCTCTTCTTGGGGCTGATTAGGCATCAGTTGAATCCTGCTGTAACAGGCTCAGCCCCCTTCCAGAGCCAGGGGAGAAATTAAAGAGGACTTTGTTTCCAAACAATTGCAAATGCATGGTTTGAGTATCTGTAATTTAAACTCAAATCCTCCTCCTGCTAACAGTGATGGATGTCTTTTTCCTACTGCTTTGAGAGCCCTTGGATCCTGCATGGCAGATGCCTCCCTGATTTATGGCTTGCCTCTTCATGGGAAGGGAAACAAACAGCCCAATCCTAATTACCACACTCTTGTTAGGACACTTTTCTATATTGCTTCCATCTTATTACCAGAGCTTCCCACTCCACCTTTGTGCAGCTGACTTGTGTGCTGTGGGTAACCTTGGCATGGATTCAAATCATCCCTGTTGCACTCATTTTGCTGGGAAATAAGTTCATGTGCACCGCAGATGGATGACGTGCTAGAAATTGCATTTTTCTCTGAGTGGCTCAGTCAGTGAGAGGGTCAAGATGTGGGGATGGGGATGATGGGGAGGAAGGAAAAAAAGCCGATGCCAGCGGTATCTGGCAGAAAGGAGGGAGTGATGGATGGGGCCACACGAGGCGCTAAAAATAAATGTTCTAGCTAAAGAGAATCTTGCTGGTTCAACTCTTTCCCATTCTTTTGTGTGTGAGAGTGGTTAATT
Source organism: Campylorhamphus procurvoides (assembly GCA_013396655.1). Lineage (NCBI taxonomy): Eukaryota > Metazoa > Chordata > Aves > Passeriformes > Dendrocolaptidae > Campylorhamphus > Campylorhamphus procurvoides. The sequence continues at coordinate 566,862 of WBMV01004806.1, read as the reverse complement.
CTCCTTGGGAGCCCATTCACTCAGCAGATGTTGCTTTTCTGTGTGTGACTAGCCTGAAATCACTGGAAAATAATCCTGTCCTTTAACAAATATTTGAGCACATGATTCCAGAGCTACAAGGTGCTTCTGCAGCCCGAACAGATGCTGAAATTACTGTCCATAAGAAAAGCACACACAGATATGTTTATGCTTTTAAAATAACATTGCCTGAGTTTATGGGACGATGGGGGAAAATGCCTGTCTGCAGCTGCAGAGCTGGGGCTGGCTTGGGCTCCCTGGCACAAGGACAGGGACATCCTGAAGGACTCCACTGAGGCCACCACACTGGCCAGGCCAGGAGCACAAGGAGAAGCTCAGAGCAGCATTAGCTCAGTCCAGGGAAGGGGAGCAACCTGAAAAGCCTCCACTCCTGTGCTCGCCATTTAGCACAGTCTGCAAAGTTCAGCCCTGTGCTCACCATCCTGCCGTACAGCTCATCCTGGCCAGTGACGATCCCGGTAGAAATGCCAAGCCCTGACCCCCTAGATCCCAGCGAGGCCATCAGCTGAGGGCTTCTGGCTCATGCTGGCTTCTTAAAGTGAGGTTGTCAGCTATGTTTTAATTCACATAATGTCTCTTTTCCTGTTAACTTTTAAAATCAGGCTGCTGGGCTGCCCGGACTCAAGGCTGGAGCCGTCCCCTGGCACAGGGACAGCTGTGTCACTGCTCTGCATGGAGCCCAGACTTCAAGCCACCACCAGTCACATCTTCGTACTTGTTCAGGTGATAATTTTGCCAACAGGAAATCCTTTGGGTCACATAATAGTGCTTTTATTTCAACTTACTTGCAGTCAAAGCTGTTTCATATTTCAAAGTCACTTTTTGTGTTCTGAGGAGAGAGAATGGCCCGTGAGAGTTTTTTTGAAGGTAGTGCCTCACATCTTCCTCTCAGACACATGAAAATGCAAATCCTTTCCGAATGACATTAGATCATTGAATCCAGCAATATATTTTTATAGCAAATTTGTCACTGGTCCCTGAAACTATTGTCCTGCCTTAGTGCAGCACTGGAGTGCTCTCTGCCGGCAGAATCAGCATCTCTGCCAGCTGAAACCTCAGTGGGAACAGGGGGCTGGCTCTGCCAGGGTGCATGGATAGGGTCACCTGAGCAGCTGGGCTGGCCCTGCTTGGAATTGGGATGCTGACTCCAGCACTGAAAAACTTTTTCTCTCCCTTGTCCAGATCCCAAGATTGTTTCAAGAAGGAAGGGGCTCTGCCACACTGCCAGCCAGGAATGACCTACTCCCTCTGGCTTCGAGGGAGCTGGGGACAGTCCCCGCACATGGGGAGACATGAAACCCATTAATCATCTCCCGGCACTGTGCCATTGCATGAAATTGGATTTAGCACCATTAGCCGAGCGGCTTCTGAGCAGCTCCTTGACTCCTGCTGAAACCACTCTCCCATTGCAAAGCTGATTAACAGAGTGCATCCACAGTATTTAATTAACCCAATGAACCCTGACGATAAAATTAGAGTCCACTTAATTCCCGGTCCCCTGCTGTGCATGCAGGTGAAACAGCTCATTCTGCCACAACAGCCCATAGCCAAGGGACCTGGCACCAGGGCTGGGGGCTCCCTTGCAGCCCCAGGACATAGAGAATGAGTCGGGTTCTTTGCCCTCTGCATTTATAAAACTCCACGGAGGACTGGAGATAACAGATGGACAGCTCGCATCAGAGCAACCCAATGGTCCTCACACCCCCGGGGCTGGAGCAGCCACTGCTTCTGCAAAGGACCCCAGGTCCCACCTCTAGGCATTTCTCCTCATAGGAAAGGAAAGGAGAATAAATGGAAGATTCAGGGCTACTGGCAGAGTCTGGGATGTCTGGCTGTGCTGCCCTGGATGTTACAGATACTAGTGCCCACAGGGAGAAGGGAGGTGATGGATGGGTTGAGGAGGTCTGTGCTCCAGAGCCACTGATGGCAGCAGCTGGCTGGATGGCTGCTGCAGCCCAGCCTCAGCTCAGCCTTCCTCTGCAATTGCCCAGACATTTGTAAAGAAACAGTTAATGCAGAGATTTTTTCGTTTTTTTTTCTGATACGAACAGAGCTCTGTGTTATGGAGAGGGAGCTGGGAGCTTGCCACAGTGGAGCATGGGCTGCTCCTCTGCCTCTTTCGGAACTGCTGGAGAGAACTGCCAAGCACCCCATGCAGATATGGGGCACCTGCAGGTGACGTAAATTATCCAGCATTTGGTGTTTTCTAGTTCTGACAGGGTTTTTCTCTGTGCAAAGAAGGATTGTCACTTGGCCAGAAATGCTGGGCTTGAAGCAGGGAATCATCAGACAAGTGACTCTGGCCACAGCTCCACAGATCATAATAGTCCCTTCTGGCCCTAAAGCTTATGAATCTATAAACCAGATAATTACTAAAATAGCTATGCCATTTCCCTGTGACATAACAATCATTTAAAATGTATTTTAATACACAGAATATAAAAGAGAAATGTCTCATGGAAACAGAAATTTCAAACAGCATCTCAATTCCATCACTTGCAGCAAGCCAAGTGGCTTTTTGTGATGGAGGTGCTGTTTTTAGAAAAATGAGAAACAGTCCACTCTGGCTTCCCAGGAGCCTCATTCACTGCCCTGAGTTTATCCACCTCTCCACTAACCTCTACAGCTTGCAACCAGCTCCATAGCCCCAAGAAGTCATAGCACAAGCAGGGGCATAACATCAGGTAGCAATCCAAGGGAAAGCTGCCTTTCCTCATTGGAAGTCAATTATTCCCTTTGTGTCCAACTCCTAGAATCCAGGGGGCTTGCAGCCTTCTGTGGAGGAGTTTAAGGGGCAGATTGAAAGGCAGGTTTGATGACTGGGAGGCCTCATCCTACATTTGCTTTGTGCTTGGCCCTCCTTAGGCTGCTCTGTTCAGAGAAACAGATCCAAAACACATGGAAGAAAAACTCTTTTGAGCCCAGAATGAAGATGAAATAAGATGCACTTTTTCCTGAAGACTTACAGCTGCAGAAACATGAGCCTAGCATAAGAATTTGGGAGAGTCATTTCTTGTCTGCATATCTAAAGAAAGTCGGGGACTGGGCTTGTGGCAGCGAAACTGGAGAGAAGCAATAGTTCAGCTGCCCAAGCTGTTTACAGTTGCAAGATGGTAGGTATGAAAAAAAAAGTGAAAAGTAAAGTAAATGAGAAAATGAATAAGATTTTTTTTCCATTTGGAACTTGTAATAATCTATATTGTGGCTTGTCTTGCAGATAAGCAAATGACAGATACTCCAAATCCACCCAGATGGAGGTATTTAGTATTCCTTCAACACGGAGAGATATGGAAATGAAGTCTAATAAGGCTCCTGAACTCTTTCTTTACTACCCTCAGAGACAACTGAAAGGCATTTAATTTCCTGCAACCCAAGAGCATAAACTGCTCTCAGACACTTTATAAAACCCATCAGGCATCTTTCCCGAAGATTAAATAAGTAGGACAACATTTTTAAGCAGCTGAACTGGAGCTGCATGAGAACACTGGCTGGCCAGCATTGTGCTGTGCCTCTGCCTGCTCTGACTCCTGCCCCGCTCTCCTGCATGGCTCTGCTCTCACTGCCAGCAGAGCAAGAGTGAGCCTTGGATGGCATCAGCCACCCCTGAGCAGTGGCAGGGCCCTGTGCCCTGTGCCTGCCCCTGGCAGCACAGATATGGGGCTTCTTTTGCCACCAACACACCCCTTTCACACAGATGAGAGCTCCCTGTGCATCACTCCTGGGACAGACGGGACAAGATGCAGAGGTTGCTCTCTTTCTGTGGGGGATGCTGAGGGGACATAAATCTTCTCCCAGTGCTGCTCAGCAAGATGAGGACAGTTGGAGGGGTTTGTCTGTCAGAGCAGCCCCCCCAAAGCTGATGCAGTGAGCGTGTGGGGTGCTGTGTGCCTGGCTGTGGGTGCTGAGCCCTGTGGGCAGGGCAAGGGGCTGGCAGCCCTCTCTTGGAGGTGCCATAGCTTTCACAGCTGCACAGCTCGTGCAGCACTTGGGAAGCTTGGCAAGCCATTGCCCAGGGCAAGGTTATTTTTAGGATGGTTGTTTTTTAAGCAGAGGGAAGATGATCTGATATGCAAGCATGCTGGCTTCCCCATGAGAGTGGTGTCAGAGTATGGCTCTAAGCAGGGGACGGAAAAGAAATCCTACCCACAGGCTGTATGGCATGAGGAGGAGGCTCTGCTGACCCACTCCTCTGCTTAGGGCAAGAATAAGCAACAATTAAGAATAATAAGCTCTGACCTATTTGCACAGAGCCCTGTAGGGATGATGGGGGCATCCCCTTCCATGTTACCTCTCCTGCAGGATTAGGGTATTTCAGAGAAGTAGAGCAGGCCAGGGAGCCCCATTCAGATGAGAAATAGGGATCTCTCAGCTGCCCCTGCACGGCAAGGAGGTCCCAGAAAACAAGAGCCACGTCATTTGGACAGCTCTGCTTTTTTATCACACACCTTAGTCTTGACACAAAAGAATTCAGGGGGCAAACTAGTTTTGTTAAAGGCAGAGCCCAGTTAAAGGAAGAGCTCCCAGTGCCTTTGAGAAAGATCTGAGTGTAGAAAAGGGGATGATGTAACTGCACACTGTCGGTTTGGGCACCCCCTCTCCAGTCTGCACTCTTCGAATTCTTTGCTGTAGGCAATAAATCCTTAGAAGTACAAGAAAGATTCCCATGTGTGACAGTTCCTGGGGCGTAGGGGACAGCATGTTCAGGGGGCATTGGAGGGGGACGGGGATGGATCCTGTGTGCGGATGGACAGCTCATTTCTGTGCAGAAGGCAGGATTTCTGTATCAGACATGGAAACTGGAAGGAGCCCAAAAACTGCAGCTGTGTTGAGCAAATTGGATCGTTATATTAGAAGCCGAACAGGAGGAATCTGTGAACAAGAGCAGCTTGGTGCTAGCTATTTTTCATCTGAAGAGGGATTCAACCAGGCGAACCCACTTCCCACCGTTACCTTGGCCACAAGATGACAGAGATGACAGCTTGATATTCACTCCCATCATATCTCCTGCTATCAATGCAAACAGCCAGTCAGGGTTCTCCTACCCCTGCCTGCCACTCTGGCTGATGCAGTTTTGCTGGGAACACACAGAGCACCGAAGCCCCAGGAGTCTGGAGAGCAGAAGGGCTGAGATACAAATCAAGGCAGGACATGTAGGTGACAGGAGCCCTCCACAGCCTCATGCATGGCCTGAAAACCCCTGCCCTGGGGCCAATGAAGAGGAGTGGCTGCAGGGCATGGACAATAAGAGCCAGGCATCCTTCCTGCTTTGGTGCTGCCAGAGGGGGATGTATGAGGCCTGCCTGGTAGTGGTTCTCCAGGACCCACCCTTGGGTGCTCATTGTGTTCTCTGCATGTGCCAGTGAGGACTAGAGCATGGAGCAGAAGGGCATGTGCTATCCTGGCTGCTGGGCTGCAGGGTTGGGCCCCTGACTCTGCCCAATGGCTTTATTTAGGAGAGAGGTGACCTGAAGTCCCACAGGGGAATTAGTTACTGGCATAGTGAACTGTGGTTCCAATTCCAGCCCTTTTGCCAGGGGAAATCCCAGTCGCTTGCTCTGCTGGCAGTATGAAATGGGAGACAGTCTTTCCTGCAGGATGCACATCATTGTGCCTGGTTAAAAGCCCCAACCAGCCAGCAGAATGCAGGGGGTGCCCCCTGACTGTGCAGGGTATGTAGGTTGCATGGGAGGTCCAACCAGGAGCTGTGTTGCCTGTGGCCATTAGCTCCTCATTAGGGACCGAAGCACTCCCAGCCTCCCACATCCACGGAGGTGAGCCCACCTGTACAGGTGCTGGGGGCTCCCCTTGGCACAGCCCACCTGGAACAGGCTTGTGTCTGTTGCAGCACACTCGGTAAAGGGAGTCTTAAGTTAAATGTCAGCTTTGATTTGGCATTTTATCTCTAAGTGGGGTGAGTGACCTTTCTGCCTGCGGTCAGCACGTGCTCCCAGCCCACGGGGGCAGGCGCAGGTGGCTGAGGGAGGAAGCACCTGGACACACACTCATTTTTGGCAGGGGCAACATTCATTCTTTGTTGATTCTCTGCTGCCCTTGAGTCATTGTTAAACTTGTCAAGAGTGATTTACAGCTGTGTCAACAAGTGGGATCCAAGATGCTGGCCCCCACCGCAAGGGGAAGAGGAGGAATATTAAGAATACCTCTCAAGGCATGATATAAAGTAGAAAGCTGGAAGAGAAAAGCACAGTCACTCTCTCAAGCCACAGGCTTGCCTTCTTGGGGGTTGCTATAACTGCTCTGCATTTTCCAGAGTCTGACATCGCCCCTGGACATTTCTGTCACCATTCGAATGTGGCTGAGCCTGTTAGGCAGGGCTGAAATTCAGTCTGCAGTTCACAGGGGTTCAATAGCTCAGCTTGTTTCTGCAGCATGACAAGAAGCGACGTGCTTGTCTCACCAAAGATGTCACAGTCCTTCCATTCCAGGGCAGGCTTTGCGTGTCAAACCTCAGAATCACCAAAGTTTGCTGTTGGTCTCTAGTCCAGCCCCTGGCTCAGGACAGGGCTTTTACCAGCAATGAATCTGGCCCTGACCATCTTGGTTGCCTTTGCTTTCTCTTATGTTTCTCCTGAACTGGGGGCAGGGACCTAAACTGGCTCTATTTCAAGTGCAACCTTGCCAGCACCAAGCAGAGGAGGGTTAGTAAGTCCCCTTCATCTCCTGGCCTTGCTCCTTCTGAAGTAGCTCAGGGTGTGACTGCCTTGTCCTGCAGTGTGTCTGCAGACTGGCATGCCTGTGGGCCTGTTCCTGAGGAGAAGGACACAAATCCATCTCCTCCCAGAGATGACAGAAAGCTGGGCACCAGCTACAGGGTCACCTACTACGGAACAAATGCTCTGGCTTGCAGTGGGTGGAGCTGGATCAGTGCACAAAGGAGATAAATGAGGTTCTGTGTCATCCCAATGAAATCAAGCACCCTGTCCCCTGTAAAGCACTGAAAGGTTCAGCAAGCCAAGCCAAGAGAAGACACAATTCACTTCTATTTAACATCACACATCAGTGCCTGCAGAGCCCTTCTGCTCTGCTGGAAATGTCGCAGAGCCCTTTAGCTGGCATCAGGCACTGCCTCCTCGTGGCAATGGGCCCTGCTTCTTGGGTACCCTTCTGCCTGCTGCATCTGGAGTCTGAGCAGAGAACTGCAGAAATTCCTGCTTGCAAATCCCTGCTGTAATGCTTTTCTGAGGTCAGGGTAGAGAAAGACACATCACTGCTCCCTGGAGACCTTTGGAAGCAGTATTGGGAATGCATGACATTTTCCTTCTGCTTTATGGCTGGAGCAATCTGGACAGACAGGAGTTATATGCTGGAGTGAAATACCACTGCCACCACAGAGCTGCATGTAGATGATGTTTATTTCCCAATGAAGAGAATTACTGTAATCAGTGACAAATCTATAATTGCCAATAAAAAGCAGCAACGGAAGCAACTGCATACTGGAGCAACACATCCCACAGCCAAGAAATGCACCCATGAGAACTGCCATTCTCCTTCCTTTACCTTCAATACATAAAGAAAAGTGCTGCACATTTGTACTGTGAGGTCTCAGACCCAGCTGGGTCACCCTACCATCCAAATGGCCTGCGGAGCATGTCATGGCAATCTGAGGCAATGGGAAAGTTGCTTCTATATTTCCCATAAAAATTTCAGCATGATAAGTAAGTTCTGCTCCTCATTAGGGGATATTCACATGTGAGTCAGCTGTGGTTGAGCTGATTTAAATGTATCATCCTGACAATAAAACCTGCTGGTATAAAAATTACCTTAATGAGAAATCCTTAGAGAGGTTGGAGTGATTGTCCCCGCAGCTCTGCAGAAGGAACTCTTACAGTGGAGCATGGATATCTGCTAGGGAAAGGCACATCATAGAATCCTAGGAAGGTCTGGGTTGAAAGGGATGTCTAAAAGCCATCTAGTCCAATCCCCCCACAGTGAGCAGGGACACCTTCAAGTAGATCATGTTGCTCAGAGCCCTTCCCAGCCTGATCTTGAATGTTTCCAGAATGGGGCATCCACCACCTCTCTGGGGGAGATATTTGCTAAATTCAGGGGCTGCTGCCCCGGGGAGGGTTTTGAAACTGCAGGCAGAGCCTACCTGGAGATGACTCCCACTGCCATGGTCTGCTTTCACACGTGGAAGGGCTTATAAATAATCTGATTCCCATGGCTTGACAGACAGCATGTGCACACATTGCTCCGCAAGGGCTGTATCTAAGCAAGAATTCCCCATTCATCTCCCTCCCTTCAGCATTCTACTCCTCCTGCTGCAAACACAGCCTATTGCTGTCATTATTGTTATTGCTGTTATTATTATTACATATCACTTTTTAATTGCCTGGTAAATTTGCGATATCTCGGAAAAAAACAAAGGAGGACATGTAATTTGAAATGCTAAAGAGCCAGAGCAGACGGGGAAAATGCAGTGCATCGAGTAGTAGTATTGAAGAGGTGATGAGGACATTCTTAACCTTAATTATTTCAAATCAACTCATTTTGTAGAGTGTGTAGGTTTATGAATCAGAAGAAATGTAAATTGATTCATAATTTCCTTTAATTTTCTGCTCTTTGGAGAATTTAAATCCATATTAACATAACCTGTACCAACCAGTTACTAAGAGACAAGGGAAAATTAGCATGGGCAAAGTAGGGAGACTGGCATTTTAATATTATTGAGCCCACAAGCTGCATGGAGTTTGGGATTGGGACCCATCAGAGTGGGCCTGCTCCCAGTCCCCCCATGCCCCCGGCTGCTACTGCCTCCCCCAGGATTCCTGGAGTGAGAAACACGGAGCTCAAGGAAGAGCCAGGTGTGCACAAGTATAGTGCATGGTCCAAGCTTGTTCCTGTTGCTTCACAGAAATAAAAGCAACCAAAAACTATTGATATCATCCATGACAGAGGTGAAGACCTGCTGCCCAGTCCCCTGCAGGCAGTCTCAACTTGCTCTTTGCAGGTGTTTTCCTTCCACTTTCATTTTTGTGACATTCTCCTCACCATTTTCTCACTTGAAATTATCCTTCTGGTGCCTGTTTTCTACTATTCAAAAATGCACATTAAAGGAAATGTGTAAAGCAATTGTGTTGTGCAGTGCTGGTTGTCCTGAGACTCTCAGTGATGCAAAGTGACACCGTGTCCCCCCCAGGTAAGAGCTCTCCACCGTGCCAGGCTAAACAGGGATGTGCAAGCCTCTGAAGCACTGAGCCAATGTAGCACCAGCATTTGTCACTTCTGGTTTCAAAGAGAAGTCTTTCCTTTAGGAAATAAGCAAATACAGGAATTACCAACTTCAAGAAAAATATAATCAGGTTTGCTGGGCTGCAAGAATAAGGATGTCTACAAGCAAAATTGCTTTCTTTTTCTTTTTATTTGTACTGAGTCTGTATTGTAGCTGCTTCCTTTGCTGTGCTTCTGGAGGCTGAGGGGGATGTGGATGGAGGTTTAGGGACAGTGTGTTCATGTCCTTCTCCAGAGCAAGGCAGCATCAAGCTGCGCTGCGGTGCCGGTCCGGGCTGACCTTGCTTGAAAGTCCTTTTGGGCAGTGACAAATGCTTCCCTTCAGAGACTGCTCTTATTTCGGGTTGGATGGCAACCAAACGTAAAAAGCACATGAGGCAGTTGGCCGTGTGGGAAGCTGGCTTGGAGCGCTCTCACTCTGCAATGGGAACACTTCATTACCATTGTCACTTGTACTGCACATTGTCCTCCTTGAGTCAGCCGTGCTAATGTGGGTTGGGCAGCTGGGGCACCTCCACCACTGCCAGCACTGGCACAGGTTGATGCACAGAGCTCAGCAGGGATGGAAGCAGCTGCCTGGACAAGCCACCCCAAACCCCTTTGCCTGACTACCCATGCTGGACCTGGTGATGGACATGGAGAGATGTCACATCCCTGGAAGTGTTCAGGGCCAGGCTGGATGGGGCTCTCAGCAACCTGGTCTAGTGGAAGGTGTCCCTGTCCATGGTAGGGGTTTGGAACTAGGTGACATTTAAGGTCCCTTCCAACCCAAACCATTCTGTGAGTTTTGAGAAGGCAGCAGCAAAGTTGTTCTCAGCCCAGGCAGGTGTAGGCAAAAGAAAACCCAACCCAACCATAAGCATTTCAAGGTGACATTTACTGTTTGCACTCCCAGCTGTAGTCTTGTTCCTGTTCCCAGTGGTCAGGGATTATTTTTCCCCTACAAGAATGCCAGCACAGGGGAGATGCACATGCCCCATGCAGGAAATGCAGTATGTGGTGAAAGAGCTGCACAGATACATTCTTGCCAGTGTATTAAACCTGCTAATTAAAACAGCAGGTCATGGTAATATTAATCCAATAGAACAAAAATCAATAGTGGAATTCAGTTGAGGAGGAAGGGATTTTGTGGCTCCCTCTTGCAAGTGCAAACACACATTATGTCATCAGCAGTACAGTAAATCAGCATTTCTGAGACCAGCTGCCCAATTACCAAGGCAGCTAGATGATGGGAAGTGTAAATTGGATGTATGCAAATACATAACAGAGACAGTAAAGTAAACACCTCCAAGAATTACTGAGGAATCTCTGGACTGAGTTGCTGCCCGGGCAGATAGCCAGGTGTGCAGGCTCACAGGGCATGGAGGAGAAAATGTGTCTGAGTGCTTTCTGTGCTCACCACCATCCCAGGGCCCTGCCAGGCCAGCTTAGGGACTTGCAAACCTCCTGTAACCTGCAAAGACCTGTGGCTCTGGCTGGAGGAGAAACCAAGTGCCCGGTGCTGCTTGGGCTGTCTCATAAAGCCCATCTCCTCCAAAAGAGGAGGGATTTTAATTAGATGTTAGGAATAAATTCTTTACTGTAAGGGTAGTGAGTCACTGTAACAATATGTCTAGAGATGCTATGGATGCCCCATCCCAGGACATGTTCAAGGGCAGGCTGGATGGAGCTCTGAGCAACCTGGTCTAATGGAAGGTGTCCCTGCCCATGACAGGGAGATTGCAACTAGGTGAGTTTTAAGATTCCTTCCAACCCAAGCCTTTCTATGATTGTATGATTCTATATGCTGCTTTACATCTCCTTCAGGGTCCTTTGCTGTTGTGAACCTCTGGTTGTCTACAAATATAGGACCCATGAGCTGCAAGATATGGCCAGTTCCACGCTGCTGGTCCTGAGGGTGGTGTGGCCATCATGTATTTCCACGTCCTTGCTCTGAACTGTGTCTTTCCTGAACATGTGTTGTGCTAAGAAATTATGTCAGTTTTGTTTTTTCAACAACCTAAGAAAAAAACCCACACTGTTAATTGCTTTTCTCCTTGCATAATGTCTTCCCTCTGTTGTACTTGCAGAGATAAGGTAAATCTGTGATTCAGGGGGAAGCTGAAGAATTGGAAGTGACAGTGATGGGAGAACTCAAAGTGTATGCTGGTGCCCACAAGAGTGACAAGGAAAGCCATTAGTTCAGTGTATTTGTTGGGAATACACCCATGCCAGAGCCCAATCTCCTGTGTCTTTTTCAAAGGATTTCTGCTCAGCTTCTTTCCCTAGTTTGGTTCCCTTATATCTATTGTCTTCAGTCATAAGTTTCGCTCCTGCTCCATGCAGTGCTTGATTTCTTCCAGGGTCTGTCCATCCCTCACTCCCTGTTCAGGGCAGCCCTTAACTGCTCACATGCAGATTTGGGCTGGAGAGATTTGTGTAAGTTTTTTTCATTTGAGCACCTGCATAAGTCTGAGTGAGTGGGTCTCCCTGCTCATGTACAGAGGATACTGACAATTTATGGGTGACCCCACTCTGAGTGGTGCTCAGCCCACCAGGTCTTGATAATCTCCTAGACAGTCAGCTGCTCCTACAAGCAAAGGGCTCATTGCATTTTCTGCTTGAAATTTTCTGGGTTTTCAGTGCTGGACATTGTGGTGTCTTCACAATTTTCTGGAAAGGCCTGTTTAATATCATACATCGTCTCCATGGACAGGTGATTAAAGACTGTGGTCAGGTTTCTTCTTTACCCAGCTCTTTAATAAACTAAATAGATTAAGCTCCTTAAATCACTCTTCAGTGTAAAGGCAGTTGAAGAGCTAAGCACCTTGGAGGCAGGATTCGGGACACAAAGCAATGTGAACACAGCTTGGCAGAAGTGACTTTTGTCCTGACTTTCTATGGAAAGTGGCACTCAGTGCACCTGGACTGTTCACCTATTATTTGCCTGTCTGTTATCCCCATCCTATACTCTCCTCCTCATCTCAACCTATTGAAACCCTATTTGTCAAAGGGCCACAGTGCCAGGAAAAGCCATGCTGGAAACCTCCTAGGCTCAGGGGCCTGGCAGTTGTAACCCCCCAGGGGTAATGGGGAGTCCTGATGCCCCAATGACTGTGGTTAACTCTGGGTTCATTGTGTGATCCTCACAGTATCTATCCCTCCCTGCGGGATGTATCCCAGCTTAGCCTGGCATTGTGACACTGCAAAGATCTGCCAAAGCCAGTGCCTGCCAGAGCTGAGAGCGGGTTAAAAATAACCCTGCATCCATGGGAATGAGGCTGGAAACTGCTCCCGGGCAAAGCATGGCTGTGCTCCTGAGCGATGGCAAGGGAGGACGTGTGCACCAGAGGCCAGGCCAGGTCTTGGAAGGGTTATTTGAATTTGCCATGATTGGTGTCTGGGTCAAGATTTCATCCCAAGACATAGAGCTGGCAGGGTCTGCCCTGCCATGGGACAGGGGTGCTTGTCCCGTAGATGGAGAGGGCAGTGTTGGCCCAACATCCCATGTGGTTCATGCAAACAGACCCGGCATGAGTATCAAGGGCAGGACATTGCTTCTGCTCCCCCAGCTTGGCCTCGGTTTCAATTTGTGTTTGTTTTGACTATCCAAATCTATTTTAATTGCCAGACAGCTAAGGTCAGCCCACCACAGCTCCTAGCACAAGCTGCCGTGCCTGGGGGAATCTGATCCCTGGAAGCTGCTGGGGACTCGGGGGTGCTGCGGGACAAGGCAATGGGCCCCTCAGTGCCAGGGAGAAAGGGCAGATGTTAGCAGAGCTTTGCATCAGCAGGGCAAGGAGTTCTGCACTTCCACCCCATTGCTGGAAATTCAGATATTTCATTATGCGTTTATTATAATTTAGTCTCGAGCCAGTCAAGTGTGTTATGAGTTGTATCAGCACCAGCACAGGGAAAGGCAGCTCCTGCTTGTCATCAGTTGCTCACCCACTCCTCGTCTCCTCTGGTGACAAGACTGCCATTGACAGGGACATTCTTGCTGCCCAGTGACCTCTCTAAGGACAGGGCCATTGGCCATCAGGCTTGGGACTAGTAGGGCTAGCATGGAAACATATGAGAACTGCTGGAGTCACCAGGGGATGGCCATGGTGTGGGAATGGGTGGAGAGCAGCTCTAGGGGCTGTAGGATCTCACCATCACTCTTCCAGATGGGAGGCAAGCAATGGGATAGTCAGAGCTACAGAGTCCAACAGGACACTTGAGAGCCAGGCTGCAGTGCCCAGGAGATGCTCTCTGGGAAGCTCATTACCCTCCTTATCTGAACCCCAAACAGAGCCCTGGGGGTGGTGATGGCCCTTCAGGGCTCTCGTGTGCCCTATCAAAAGTTGGAGAGCACTGAGAGCCTCTGGACAGCAGCTTTTGGGCATCTCAAGGGCAGAGACAGCCTTTTGGAGCGGGCTGCTTCTGTCCCCAGACAATGTCACACTCCACAGTGTCTGCACAGCCCAGTCCTGGGAAGCTGGCAAGTGCACAGGGAGAAGATGGTGAGAGCCTGGGCTTTGCTGCATGGCCATCATTTTATCTGTGCCCAGGCATCACTCCCCATGGCCAGTGAGTGCTATCCAGAAGATATCTACTTTTCCTCTTTCCTTGCTGCACGAAAAAAGCATTGGAAGTGAGGGTGGTATCTCGAACAGGGATGTTGCTCTTCAGGATAGACTGCTCTAGGGCACAGCTTCTGTGCCTGTCCCTCTGGTGCCAGGCTGCCAGGTCTCTCCATTATTTCATAGCGCAGCAAAGCTGGAACCACTGTCTGAACAGTCTTGGTGTGCAGGGAGGGGCTGACACTCCCCATGGCAGCACACTGTGCCTTGGACTTGGAGCATCCTCCCAAAATCCATTTGGGGAGCTGTCCTGCTCCCTTAGTTTGCCTAGAGGCTTGGATTATTTTAATCCAGGCTTGATAATGCGATTAATTCCAATCGCTGATTTATGATGTCTGCTTTCTGAACCATAAGTACTTTAATATTTCATTTTATGTTGCTTTCAGGGTTACATAGTTTATTCCACAAACAAGAGGTTGGGACAGTCATTAGTGTGTGAAATCAGAAACGCATGCATCAGTAACTATGGCAACTCTGAGAGAACACCAGTTTCTAGTAAACCTAAGAATTAAGCTTACATGAAAATGCTGAAGTAGGAGAGATCCTATCTGCTGAGGGCTTAGCATACATTTAGAAAAGACCAGAAAAGAAAGGTCTGAAATATTCAAGGGAATTGAACTCACCCAAACTCTGCACCAGAGGAGTTCCTGTAACCTGGCCATGCTCTTACATCCCTGCAAAAGGACAAGCTTGCTTACATCTGAAAAATAAATACGTGTAACTACTGAGCCCATCAGTCTTACCCAAAGACCCCTCATACTGCCCCTGCATCCCTTTGCCTGCTCACAGGGTTTGTCTTTCCCTGGAGCAAGCTGATGTCGTAGTATAGCTCACAGGGCAGGGAAGCTCAAAGCAGAGGGTATCTGGCAGGGGATGCTTGAAGCAGCACCTATAATTAATGCTATAAAAACAACACTGCCAGTCTGGGCCCTCTCCTGATCTTTGGTGTCAGATGCCAATGTGGCTGCTTCCCATACAGCTTGTAGATACAGCGGTTTGCTGCACTCTGAAGGCATCACAGATGCCTTTATCCCCCTAAATAATTCAGGCTGTCTTTTTGACAATTTCAGTATGTAAGGGCTTTTCCTGGCCACAATGAAGAAAGTCTTTGCTTTGCTCTCCTGAAAGCTCATTGCCTCCACATAATTACCCTTCCCTGTTTTGTAGTTGGGAACTCATAAACAAACTAAAGGCACTGGGGAGAAGCTCTGAGGCACTGTTCCCTCTGTGGAGTGCTGAGGGCTGAGCCCTGTCTGTCAGGGCTCGTGACATGACACTGGTGACAGGTTGCCATTAATCTGTGAGCAATCAGGTGCCAAGTTCAGGTGCTGCTCCGTGGACAGCATCTGCTTGCACCAAGCAGGGATTTTAATACCAAACAAGGTGCTATAAATACTTCAGCAGCTCAGTGAAAAGTAGGAATTAAAAGAAATGAAGTTTTTTTGAAGAGACTGCTTTTTCAGTGCCTGATTTAATGATGCTCACACTGCTACCTGTGATTATGTTTGCCCTATTCCCAGTTGCTTTTCCAGTGTAATCAGCCTCGAAGCGTTCAAATGGAAATCTTTCCTGCTGCTTTCCGCTTCACACTGATTTGGGAGCAGGAGAGGGAAGGAAACAGCTGCTGGCTGATGGAGGCCATGGGGAAATCAGGGATGGTGTTGGCAGGTGGGAGCTGAGTGGTGGAGGATGCAAGGCGAGCAGCACACGTGGGGAACAGCCTGACTGCAGCAGGACCCCTTCCCTGGTACATGCTCTAGTGTGAGGACACTCTGATGTTCTGGTGTCAGGATGCTGTATGAAAGCCTGCTTATTCCTTTAAAAAATCTGGATATGAAACAGAGCAGTGAAGAAGTGACTGTGCATGTTGCTGTTGCACTTACACAAACTGACACAAACACAGGTTGTTCCTGGCTGCAGTGGATTACTTTTCCATTGGCTGGTCTCTCTGAGCCAGGAGACACCACCTCTGCATCCAAGGGACCTTCTGCCAGCCCAAGCTTGTTGAGGACCACATATTCCACTCCTGTCCATGTGCAGGACAGTGAGTATGGGATTGCCCAGGCTGGCCCAGCAAGTACTTGTCTCATAGACCAGCTTCCAGCTGCCTTTGCCCCAAGGTGAACACAGTCACACTGCATGGTCTCTATTTTCTGAAGTAGCTGAAACTTGTGAGCTGCCTTCTCCATAAATTATCATCCCCAAACATGTTTTCAGGTGTGGGACTATGGAAGCACCAGCATAATTTGCATGGTAGACATTCAGAAAGAAATCACAGGGCTTAGCAGAATGGTCCTGCACGCCAAGACATCAAACTTTTACAAAGAACCCATACATTTCAGCTGAAAAATGTTGAGGAAATGTTTTGATGTTGAAAACTGGAAATTCCTTTGAACCCTCAAGACACAGACATTCACAACCCATCCATTGTGCTCATCACCAAGACGAGACCATGTGCATGGGGTGCAATTTGCAAAGGCACTTAGCATGAGCTTGAAACCCTGACCCAAATCCAAATCAAATATTTTTTCCTGCAAAAGAGGTTTATTTTAGTTGAGGTTTTTATCCTTACCTTGTCCTCTACAAATTATCTGCAAGCTGGAAGTCCGTACAATTATTGCAGAGATAATAAAAGGAGCTTTTCCAAATGGCAGGAAAATTCCTTCCCTATTTTTTCCTTTTAGAGAGAGGTGATGCATTTCCTTTCCATCAACGTGAACATAAGCTATTATTTTTGAGCATTCACAAACTAAAAGGCTCATAAATACTGAAAAGGCAAAGCATCTGGGTTCTTTTGCAATAATATTGCAGATGTATTAATTTTATTCACCCCTTTGATGAGGGTGAAGGCTCCTTGGGGCAGGTCAGCCTAAGAGCATCCTGACTTTTGGCTGGATGCCTTTGGTCTCTCATCTGAGTGTTGTCCTGAGTGGGGTTCCTGGAGGAAATTTATGTCAGAGGGTGACCAATCTCAGAAGCAGCCCATAAATGTGGACAAATTCTGAACAGGTGCAGACCACAAGCACTAGACCTAGGATGACAAGACAGAGAGCAGCAGCAGCACATGAGCATCAGAAGCAAGCAAGCTGCCTGTCAAGTGTAATTTCCAGGGGAAAACTCCTCCCAATGTGACTGGTGGAAATCTTGCTTCTGCCTCTGCTTTGTAAGGGATAGGTGATGCCCTGGACATCACACCACAGGCAGGAGCCTCTGCCTCCCAGGCACAGCTGAACCAAGTAGGAGCATCCCAGTTGTCCAGTGCCTTTGCCCTCTGACACAGGGTAAGCTCAGAGGACTCTTGTTTTTGTGGGCTTAACTCCTCCCATGCCCATGGCCCTGGTAGACATCTCTTGCTCTCCTGTTTTGCTGGCTTTGGTGGTGACAGAGGTTGCCCTCACTTGCTTTGTGCCTTAGGCAGTGAGAGCCCAGGAGGAAGTGATAAAAAATACATTCTCTTTGGCCTGATGCCCATCTGCCTTTGAAGGCTCCTCTCTCCCCCCACTGTTTTCTCCTTTGATGTTGTTGCTTTGATTTGCACTGCAGAGGCTGTATCAGAGCCCTTCAGGCTGAGGGAGACAGGGTTTAGGGGAAGAGCATTGCCCTGCAGCACAGCCTGACCTGCTCTCTGTCCTTCTGCAGCATCCCACTGAGCAATGGATGCTGCAGGCAGCGGCTTGAGGGGGGAATAAATGTGGAGCTTCACAGAGCAACTCCCAGCCCTGCCTGTTTATTATTTAAAATCACATCCTTGCTCACTTTGAAGTATGTCAATAAGAAAATTATGCAAGAGAAGACTGGTACCTGTGAGGTGCAATGGACTTACCACCATTGGGTGAAGCTTTTCGATTCCCAGGTACTTTGGAATCTACCTATGAGTCAATTTTCAGACTATAAATTGCACACATCCACACCTCTTTTATTAATCAGGCTGATGGGTGATACTATAGCATGTGCCTGTGTGTAGTGTCAACACATTTACTTTTATCAATCAAGCTTGCAACTACATGGGAAAAACCCCCAACACACAGGGTTTGACAGGATTAATTCTTCATTCAAACATACAGACTGGAATTCATTTTCCATTAAAGCATACGGACCACTGGCCAGGGTGCTCTCACAAGCTTTGCAAGCTGCTCTGCCCATTGCTGGCATTCATCCTGCCACGGCTACTCGCTCCTTCCCAGCCTGTCATCCTCAGCTCCCAGGGACATCGCTGTGAAAGCTGATTTTACAGAGAAATGATCTGATTCTTCAGGCCTGTCAGGTGGAGAGGCTGTCACACAGCCGCTCTGCGTGACAGCAGCAGAAGGCACCTTTATCCCAGACGTCTTCCCTCATCATCCCCAGCTAGGGAAAATAATTTGAAAACTGACTGACACTTCTGGGAAGAAAACCCATTTGGAGATAATTTGGCTTCTGCTTCGTGAGTTTGCTTAATTTTCCTGGATCCTGGTGGTATATGATAACATGGAGTTAGAGTCTTTGCTTTAAACAGCTCATCAGCAGCAATTATTGACTCTGCCCCTCATGTCAGTGTATGACAAGAGGATGTAGTGGCAGAGACCAGCTCCGAACTGCAAAACTCCATGTGTGGTCCATGCCCCACTTGCAGAGCTGCCACAAGGCTCCAGGGAAAGCAGTTGGCAGGGACAGAGCTGAAATAATTCTCAAGGTTTGTACCCTTCTCCTTTGGTATGACTCAGGATCTTGGTGTGTCCCCTGAAAGCATCAGGATGAAGCCAGCAGAGGTGGCGTGCAAAAGCAGAGAGCTGGAAGAATGCAACCATCCACTAATTGCAGCCTGTCCAAGCTGTGACTGACAGACAGTCCAGTCAGTCTGACAGACACGGCTTTTTTGGGAGGAAATGTGTCTCTGCTTCCCTGGCAGGAGAGTGGCAGCACGATGCTGAAAGCTCAGGAAGGGTGTGTCTTTGCAGAGGGAATAAATGACTGTGTTTGGAAGCTGTAAGATGAAGCCTGGTGATGACCTCAAATGGAAATGAAATGGAAAGATGGCCCTGGATCTCAACATATACATGCATTAGATGTTAAATGAAGAAGAATTTTAATGCAACATCAAGTTTATGAGTTTAAGGTGAGAAGCATCAGGCCATGTAGCAGGGAAGAGTTCCATGCCAGTGTCCCTGTGCCAAGGGCTCTACAGCACTGTTGGGAGCTCATTAGGCCATGGATTTCCAGTAGATGTAAAGCCTGTGAGATGAAGATTTAGCACCTCGGAAAATTATACTTTGTGAAGCCTGAAGGCTGAGCGCTCTGGGCTTGCAGCTGGACTTTTGAGGAGCAGATTCTGGATTCATCAGGGAGATGCTGCCGTTCACAGGAGAGGCGGGAGCCCGTGAATAGCACAGATAATGTGGTGTGAGAACAGACAACTTGGCAGTCTGTGAGAACACCAGTGTGCTGGAGGCTGCCTGTGGAATAAAGCAGATGAAATTTCACAGCTCTATTATCACGCTCTGAAAGTCAAGCAGGTCTCCCCTCTCCAAATGAGGACTGCTGGCCAGCCCTGCATCCTTTGATGGCCCAGAAAATCTCACTTGTAAGGGTAGATGCAGCAGGGGCAGCCGAGCAGTGATGCCATGAGATGCTGATGATCACCTTGAAGGACAGACGGCAGGATACTGCATTCAATAATTTAGCTGGGGAAAGCCACGCTCAGAGAAAATCCCTCATCCCTGGGAGGCAGCCTGGGGGTGGGCAAGGAAGAGATTGTGCCCAGTCTGCAGGCACTGGCCTGTGTGGGTTCCTGCACAGGGTGGATACTAGACGAGGGCTTTTGCTGTCTCCCCTCAGCATTAACATCCCTCTCCTGTGTGCACCTGAACCCTGTGCAAGCTGCCCCTCTGCCCTCAGCATTCTGCCCAGCCTTCTCCTTAGTGTGCTCCAGCTAACAAGTCTTTAAGGAAAGCAACAGCTCGTATTCCCTGATCTTGACAGATCCTTAACAAACCCTCAGGGGCAGGCTGGAAAAGTAGCTTGTGCTGTGAATACTGCTGCCTGTTGCAGGGCCAGAGGGGTTTTCTGGTTGGCTGGCAGGTGAGAGCATGGACAGAAGCTCCTCACTGGTGCTGCAGCATCAAGAGTTCCCTGGGGAGCTCAGCCAGCTGCAGCAGCTCCAGATCCTCCAGACTGGAAGTTCTTTCAGTGCCTTTGCCCAGGGACAGAGGACAGATCTTTGAAGAGCTTTGAACAGCTCAGCAGTCTGCATGCCCTTGGCAGCCCCTGTGATGCCCCCAATCTTACAAACACCCCACATCACCAGTGACAGGCAGTGGACCCAAGCAGGGTCCAAAGCCTGCCATCCCTCCTTCCCCTCATGAGGAAGGCAAGGCAGTGGCTACTGCAGCTGCAGCAGCTCCATCAGTCTGTGAGATGCCAGGGATCTGTCTCTCTGCATTTCTTTCATCAGCATGACCCACATCCTCCAAATGTTTACCAGCACCTCTTCAGCTCTGGCAATTAGTTGCCTGTGAAAGAAACAGTGCTCCTGCCCAGGATGACTTTTGCAGTAGAGCAGCTGGATTGCTCATGCTGAAAGAGCTGTGCAAAACCTTGCTGTGAAATACAGAAGATCCTCATCTATCTTCCCAACCCCGGTGGGTTCCAGAGAGCTCCCAGATGTGTTTTAGCTCCATGCCAGCTCCAGCAGAGGAGACCAACTGCAGGCAGGGGAGTGGGGGGCTATCTACCAGCCCACAGGCTGATCCAGTCTCTGTTCATCATAGCTCAGTGAGCAAACACAGGACCCAGACTGCTCCAGCAGCCAAGAACTGCCTCAAGAACGCAGCCCATAGGTGGAAAATAGGACAGAATCAGCTCTTACTTCTTTGTGTACAGAAGTGCTCCCTTTCCTCTCCTAGTCTGGGGCACATTCTGGGGGCTTCTGACATTACAGCTATAAGAGAAATGCAGCACTTTGTTTCCCACAAATATTGATAGTTCGCCAAGAAGCTGTGTATCTCTGAGGAATCCATGCCTTCTCTTAAGTCTCCAGCTGGACCCTTTTAACCAGTGCTGTTGGGTCAGCCCTGTGCCATCCCTGCTTCCCTCTGCTTGCCTGCTCGCAGTGAGAAAGAGAAGGAGAATTTTGGCTAAAGTCTGTGTTTCCACTGACAGTTTTTCCCTGACTTTGCAGAAACACAAGCCCCTGAAAAAACCAGGAGACAGAAGAGTGTAATTAAGGAAAAGAGAAGCTCCAGATGACACTGGCTCTAGAGAACGGTGCTTTCCCCTCCCTCTTGGTGCTTACTTATTGCATCACTCACTTGCTGGGGGCATGAGTCACATTGGGTCTGGTGATGGATGAAATTAGCTCCAATGTGAAATGGGAAATAAAAAGCCATTCACCAACAAGACAGCTGCACAGGCACGGGGCTCAGGGCGAAGATCCTCTCTGCCTTTTTCTGCTCTTGCGCTTTTCACAAGCAGCTCCCTTTTAATTAGATGGGACACAGTTCTAAGTCAACTATAAATGATATTATCAAACTAATAGAGTGCGATCCTATCCTGGCTTTTAATGGTCTGGGAGCTGCTGCTGGCTGCCATGGGAACTGTTTTTCACATAACTCCTTAGTTCTGGCTTCTAGGCATGAAAAGGAGGGCAGGGAAGAGGTGATGAACCCCCAAATGTCCTTGGCTTTGCAAAGAACTGATGAGTCCTTCTCCTCAGAGACTCATTCACTGTGAGTTTTTCATTCCCTTCTTCTTGGCCAAGGCTCCTCTTCAGCACTGCTGTCCATCTCCTGGCCCACTGCTGCCCCCCACCCTCCTGCCCCAGTGGTCACTGACCCCTTTGCTGCACCTGGGCTGCATGAAACCAAGAGTGACAGAGAAGGAAAGCAGAGAGAAAAGGGAGGATGCTCCAGCTGAGCCACGTGACCTGTATCTGAGTGTGGGATGGAGCAGTGTTTGCCTTATGCTGGGCTGTCCCCAGGACCAAACCCACTGTTCCCATCTTTGCAGCCCACGGGAAGTTATCCCACTGCCACGTGCCTCTGAGGGATGTGAGAGACTTCAGAGAATAGCTTCTTGAAAGTTATCTGAGGGGAGTGAGACCAGTAGGACAGGGAGGGCATTGCCTGGGTCTTGCAGCTGCTGCACTCCCAAAAAGGCAGGTGGGAAGGTGGGCAGCAGCAGGAGGGGAGAGTGGGGACTGCAGCCTGTCCCACTGCATCATCCTGCCTGTGTGCAGGCAGCAGAGAGGGAGCAGTGTGGGATGTACTTGCAAATGCAGTCACATGCAGAGAAAGAAGAGACAGAAAGAGAGCAAGATGGCTTGGTCCTAGCCACAGTTAGTGTTCCAAGCCTGACAGGAGGTCGCAGGCTCCAGGTACACCCGTGCTGCCCTGGGCCAGAGCTCGTCTCAGTCAGGTCTGTCCAGCTGCTGGTTCCAACTCAGAAAGCTGGCTGTGGAACTCAGCTCAGGTGAGCTGGTCCCAGCCCCACTGCCCTCATGCTCTGCAGTTAGCAGCAATTAGCCTCCTCTGTGCCTCATCAGCCAGTCCCCAGTTTGTCAGCTTCTGTAAGGGTCAGAAGATGGCACACTGCATGTGCACCTTCTGGGCTGGGCATGAGGGGCAGCTGCATGGACATGGGCTCTGCAGGGATCAAGTGGGAGTCAGTGAAAAACAGGCTTCTCTGTCAAGAGTGTTCCTGTCTTTCTGTGGCAAGAGACCCAGGTCCAGTCTCAAAGCAGGGGTTGTGGTGGAGTATGGCTGTGGGTGACCCAGGAGACAAGGGACAGCCTGGCTTGCATGCCATCAGCTCCTCAGCTCGGTCCTGTCTGCAGCCCTGCTCCTGTTGCCCCATAACACTGCAGCTTGGGCTGCCAGCTTGCCCTCCCCTTGCTCTCCCCTTCTTCTAGGATTTGTTTGCTCTAAAGAAAAACTGCCTTGAGCAGAAGGGGTTTGTTCTAACAGGCTGAAAGGCTTCTTCCCTGCCTGCCTGCTCCTGCGTCACGATGTCCCTTTGTAAAGATGTGTCGCTGCTTTGTGAATGAAGACAGTGAGTGCGAAGTCCCAGGCCCCAGCTGAGATCTCAAACCACCCCCTGCTGCAATGACTTTTTTGCATGGGACTAATTTTTTTTAATCAGAGTGATGTAGGACATGATCAGAAGCAATTAAAGGATGGCAGGCTAATTAGTGTCAATCAGCACGGTTTATGAGTATTTGCCATGTCAATCAAACTTGATATTGTGTACTGGTGAGATTGCTTTTGGATCTCAAAGCTAATGCTTTGCAGAGAGCTTCTCTTTCCTGAGATGCTTATTAAAATAGTACAAGTCCTTCAAAAGCCAGATAAAGGACATATTTAATAGTCTTTTAGGCACTGACAATTATAGGTAGATCCTTTGCTAAAAACTACTTGGTGCTGCAGCAGATTAAATGCCAAACTTGCTCCTGTGCTCCTGAGAACTGTGCTGGATGCATCCCACCCCTCCTGGGGCTGTCGTGCTTCTGGGCACTTGACTGCAAAGGCTGTGGCTGAAGGAGATGGGTATGGGAAGATGCTCAGCCCAGGAAAGGAGGGATTAAATGGTCACCATGGTAAGGTTTAAGCAGGACAAGGGCAGGATTTCTTCCAGGGACAGACTGGAAATCTGATATGGGCCATTGAGTGGTGTTCAGTGGGATGTCTGGGACAAAGAGAAAGAAGCAGAAACCTGTTGTAAACCTGATCCTGACAAAAGCAAATGCCCAGGGTATGCCCTTTGGAAAGGCTGGGTTTGGAAGCAAGGAGACCTGCTGCAGGCAGAGCATTCCCAGCACTGTTGCTGTCTCCAGAAGGCTCTAGATATTAGGTGTCTGTGGGCATTGACAACCTTTCCAGCAACCCATGTGAACTTATGGAAGAAGAGCAGCAGCAGTCACCAAAGCACACCCCTTCCCTTGCAAGTCCATGTGTCTTGAACCTGGTGCTGCTCTTGTTAATACAAAAAAACTCAAGGAGCATGTGTTAGGATGGCACAGGTAGAGCTGCTATGAGCACACACCACCTTTTAAATCCTGACCCCCACAGCACTTGTGTTCTTTGCCCTTAATAGTACAGATGTGATTTTCTATTTTTAAGAAAAATAGATAAAGGAAGAATTCTGTCAGGCAGAGACCTTGGAAAGTGCCTGACAGAGGTATGAGGCAGAAGAGAGAAGAGTGTGCCAGGCAGAGCCAGCCAGGGAAGCAATGCTCAGAATTCTCAGCAGCCTGAAGCAGTGATGGTACACGCTGCAGTGTACCACCAGACTGATGGCATTGCCTTCCCAGCACAAAACACCTGGCCTGTTGACAGTGTTGTGCTTGGGAGGTGTAAGACTCGTGGCAGCATCATGCCAGCTCCTCCTTACACAGAGCTGGAGAAGGCTGAAATGCTGATCTCCATCCCCCTGGCTTTTATAGGCCTGCCTGTGTCTGAGAAAGACTGGTATATTATTCAGCAGTCGCGTCAAATATTACAGTTCAGCCAGCAGGTCTCTAAGTGGTCACCATTAAATTTATCTGCATGATTGGAGGGGCTCATATTATTAAACTTTTGAGTGGTATAATTTTATCCTTTCTGAAAGGTTCACAGTCCTTTACCACGGCCTGTCAGGTGGAGATCTCTGAAGGACCACGGCAAGATTAGCTTGGCTCTGGCTACCAGCAAGCTGGGAAGTCGAGTCATGCAATGCTTCCCAGCACCAACATGCAGGGAGATTGGCTCCATGCTGTGACTTGCTGGGAATGAGGAGAGGATAGCCATTCCATGGGATCAGAGAGATTTTTATTACACACTTATTTCCATAGTACAAAATCATATTTTAATATCATGGTGGAAGATCCTTTGCCCAGTTATTGCTTGAAGGCATACATTTTACCTAAGAAAATGCTTAATTGCTCCTCATTGGATGGTGGTTATGGGACATTAGGCACCAATAAAAGATGACTCTTAAAATACAGACTGAGTTTCTTTTCTAGTGCAGTGTGTTGGTTATGGTCACAGAACAGATTTGCTTCACTGCATTTTTATTTTTTCCTTAGTTTCCCATTTTGGGCAAGGTCTGTGGTAGCTCTGCCATAAGCACATCCCTGCTTCCCAGGCCTGCAGTTTTCCTAAAATGCCCCATCCACGAGGGGACTACTGCAGATGGAGCCACACATTTTAATTCCTAGCTGATGTGGGAAGAGCACAGCCCTGAGAGAGAAGATGAGGCTACATGATGCTCAGCAAGAGCACGGAGATACCAGTTGCTCTGAGGACATGGATTCTGGAGGAACCATTAATATTCTAGGCCACCATGTCTCCCTGCCATCTGTTGCACCAAAACAGAGGATGCTGAAATAAACGTCAAAATCCCCTGCAAGGGAGAAAACTCTGGATGTTATTTCTACAGCAAGCTGTTCAAGACGTGCCAGATCATCTTTTTTCTTTCCAAACGAAGCATTTTCCAAGAGCTGCCCTGCCTTGGGGAGGTGGGTTTGGTAGCTGTGAGGCTCGTAGGAGTGTGATTATATGTGCTGGAGGTGCACAGTGTGCTCCAGCACAGCCAGCCCAACTTATTGCTACAGAGAAGGATGAGACAGAAACCACGTGCTGTCGAAAGCAGCTAGACAGGATGAGGCAGGGATCTCCAAGCTGGCAGCCCTTTTGGAGCAGTTTGCTCCTGAGCAGGCAGCAGCACTTAAAGCTTTTGGGCATTTTCTGAGATGTCTGATGAACAAGAGGTTCCCCTAAAACACCTGCAGACTGCTGGAGGCCCTTGTGCTGCCCTTTCTCCTGCGAAAAGCTCTTCTATCAAGGATCCATCTCCTCTAAATGTTGATGTCCTCTTGCCAGAAGGAGATCAGGAGGAAAATTTTATGAGGATTTCCTCTTTATTTGGCGTTTGGGACTCTCCCAGTATAACACGCTTACCAGTGATGGCCCATTCCCCTGTCTCTTACTATGTGCAGGTAAAGATTTATGCAATTTCAGGTGCCAGCCTCACTGAAGAGATTAATGAGAGATAATGTGTTACAAAGGGGTTTATTGAGTTCTCTGAGTTCATTCACCAGCTGTGAAGTGAAACATCTGAAAACAGTTTTTGAATACTAAGTTTTCCCTGGCACTAATGCAGAAAAGGGAAACAGTGCCTTTTTCTGCTTGAGGTATTTACACTGCTGGGCAGAGCAGGATTCACGTGCAGAGCCCTGGGAGCTGAGATCCTGTGTTATTTGATGCCTGCTGGCATGGCCCACTTGGGGTTCAGGACAGTGTGCCTGGCATGCTCAGGGTGCCAACCTGTTGTGTCTGCTGGCCTTATGGCACAAAATGTTGGTTTAGTGTCATAGCAGTATCTATTCTGCCACATTATGGTTCAAGGGTGGAGAAGGAAGGACCTTCCTTAGACCTCAGTCTCTACCAGGCACCTCGTTGCATATGTCTTGTTGATTTGCTTCTTGGGACACAAGGAAGCTTCTTGCTTCTTCCCTCTGCCCTACCCAAAAGCCAAGCAGGAGCCCAGTGCTGGCTGCTGTACCTGTGCCCTGGGCTAGGGCAGAGCCCTCACTGGCATCACCCAGCAAAATACCATGTAGCTGTACAGATAGATGGTTTGCTGCAGCTGGTTTTCTTCCTCAGTGCATGGCTTTGAACAGAAGGCACCCTTGCATGGGTTGGAGGAAATGGGTTGCAATTAGTAAACTGTCCTTTAAAAAAGTCTTCCCCATTAGCAACTGGGCAGGTGGCTGTGCAGGGGCTGCTGGAGTGCATCTCTGTATGCAAATATTGGCCAGGAAGCAATAATTATGCTCCTCTCCCATCTCAGGCACATTGCTATTCTGCCAATGGATCATTCTACTCATTTTTATCTCCGTTGCACTTAGTGTACCACGCCCATAATGCATTTGTGTTTTTGCAGACAGTGGGGTACATCAGCTATGAAGAGTCGGGGGGAAACCCACAGCTCTAAGGACAGATTTGGGCAGATGATTCACTGTTTCCCATATTACAGCAAGCCCGCAGTGAGGCATGTGGGCTTTCCCCCTGGGATATACCACTGGGAAGGATCTGTGCATCTTCATCACTTATTTTTTTATCTACACTTTGACATCCCTTCCTTGGAGGTGAATTTTCTACTATCTGCAGCACTTTTCTTTCAAAATAGCCCTCCTGACAGCAACCCAACAACAGGACTGCTGCTTCTTCACATCCTGATGAAGAACTTGCAGAGATTTGTTTGCAAATGCCTTTTGCTGTAACATCAGGGAAGCTCACATAAAAACAAACTACAGTACTCACTCTTCCCTGTGACTGGTCTCTGTCTTCGAGCAGCTATAAAAGGGGGCAATCAATATACCTTGCCAGGGTCTTTTTAATGCTTCTTGAGCCATTATGGTCATAATGCTTCTTCAGGCTGCCGTGTCAATACACTGGAGACACTGAACATGTCAAAACCACATAAAATCTTTATTAAGGTGAAGCTAAATGAGCAAGACCAAATCAGTTACTTAAATGGATATTATCCTTCAAGGATGCCAGACCTAAAAACCAAACACAGCTGAAAAATCCAGGGCATCCAAAGTTAGGATGAAATTGATGAGAAACTTTAACTTTTGCCAAAGAGCCTGGGCAGGAGGACTTTAGGAGGATGGGAATTGCTGTCAGGGTGCTCTTGACACCTGCCCTGTGTTTTCTGTTGCAGCATTAGCCTGAGCTAAAAAAGTCCAGTAAATCTGGGGCAAGCAGGAGGAAAACAGTTATTGGTATGTTCAATCTCTCTCTGTTCAACAAATTAACGCAGACTGAAAAAAAGGAAAAAATTTACTTATTTATATACGGTTTGAGGTGACAGCTCATGAAGCTGCACTGGGTGGCACTGGGATGCACAGCATCCCACAGGGAGAACATAGGGATTTCACAAGCAGGAATGGAGAGCGTCTTTACACCGCGCAGTGAAACACAACCTGGCAGCCTCAGTCCCTTCAGCACGGTGCTGGCTGCAGCTGGGCTGTGCACACAAGCACACAGTGTGCTTCAGGAGGGAAGCAGAGCAGTGCAGGTTAGGAGGCAAAGCATCCCACTGCTCTGCTGCTCATGGGACAGCATCTCCCTGAGCGCTGATATGCTTTCCCATAGCCAAGGCAGCCTCTGAGCCCCACATTTTCCTGGGCCTGTTTTAGGAGGTGATGCTTCAGGTGCCCATTAAGCTGCAGAGTTTGTCTGGGATTGGGTCTAGTTACTCCCTGGGCATTCATGAGCAGCTGTGCCTCAGGGCTTTGATGGAACCTGGGATCTGGGAAGTTCTAGGGTGGGATCGGTAGTTAAACCTCAGGAAACTGGAGCAGATGCTGGTCTGGGAGAGCAGCCTGTCCTGAGGCACCCTGCTCTTGGCATGTGGAATGCAAGTCTTGCACTGCAGAGAGCCTTGCAGAGCCATCCATGTGCTGCATTGCCCTGGGTGTATTTCTTCTCCAAAATCCTCCCAAGCACTTTTGGGCACTCCAATGTCACCAGTGCCATGCTCACATGGAGAATCTGGTACTGGACTGCAGGGTGCTTTTGGCTCAGTGCCTGTCATCCTCCTCCAGGCTCAGTGCCTGTCACCCTCCTCCAGGCTTGCTTAGAGGCTGCATCATCAGATATTTTCACCTGCCAAAAAGAGACTACCAGAGGACAAGCAGGGCGTGTGAGAGCTGCCAGAACCCTGGGAAAGAACAGCTACAGCTCGAGCCCCACTCAGCACCCTTGGCTGTGGAGCAGGCCAGCACACAGGTCAGTGCAGCAAAGGGCTTGGGCTGCTGCGGGCTGGATGTGAACTCCCAGGAGAGTCAAATACCTGGTGATTCATCCTGAGGCAGCAAGGAGGTACTGCAGGTACCACAAGGCTGTTGGGACACAAGAGCTGGGGCCAGGCTCTTCTCACAGACAGTGAGCAGCAGTACAAGCCCATTGCTGCCTCTTTGTTCAAATGTTTGACAAGGACACAGGACCCACATGAACTTGTCTGGGCTTGATATGTCACACCAGCCTGCGTAGCTTGCTTTGCTCCACTTGCTTGTGAGCTCCTGTTTTGCAGTTCCTTAATGCTTGGGATGTGAATGGGTACAGTCCAGCCCATTGCTGCTACCCAGGGAGCAATCACAAATCATCTGTGGCTGTGCAGAACTGAGACAATTTGCTGACCTTTGGAACCAGCCCGACAAGAAGGCTCAGGGAGGTTTGGGTTTTGCATCTCCAGAGGGTGCAATCGCTCTGGTGTTCCCTGCAAGCTGTGGGATGGACCTGGCTCCTCCAGGGGTTGTCACTTGGCTTGGAAGGAGGTGTAGCCTCAGCACTACCAAGTGGGTTGGTAACGGGTAGGACAGCACCATTTGGGCCCCCAAAGTACTGCTGGACTCCCCCCACTGAGGGCACAGGATGATCCCTTGTGCCCATGGGCTGTTTTTGAATGGCAGTGAGGGATACTGCCCCCTTGGATTTTCCACTGGAGGGCTGCCAGTGTGCATCCCTTCTGCATTATTATTGTGCTGCTTTTGCTTCAGCAGGTGGGATTCTATAGTTTGCCAGGAGGATTTTGCTTTTCACAAAGGAGTTCTTTTGCCAACACACCTTCTCAGCGGAAAGCTGAAAAATTGTTTGGTTCCAGCCTATTTAGTTTTAATTGTTTCCTTTAGTTCTCATTGCCCACGGCAAAATATCACCTTCCTCTACCAACCAGCCAGGCTGGGAGCCAGTCACCCTGCCCAGCCACTGTGCCATCCCTCCTGCTGGTCCCACAGCTTCCAGGGGTCTTGTCTCTGCTGACAGGGCTGGATTTCACGGAGGAGGCATCACCCTCAGCAAGCACCGGGCAGAGAACAATTGCACTGCTGCCACTGCTGTGCTGTCTCCATGTCTCCAAGGTCTTTGCTGGCTGCTCTGGCTCTCCCCTCTGCTTGCAGGCACTTGCCATTCTGGCTTTCCCAGCTAGCTCTCCTCTCCCCTGCCTCCCAGCCTTCCTCCAGGAGCTGCTGTAGAGGGGCCAGCTTGTAACTCTTCTTTTCAAGATGGCCTTGAAAAGAAAGAGTTGTGTTGCTGAGTAAGAACATGACACACAGAGCCCTTGGGGACACTGAACAGAAGGTGAGCAAAGCCTCCTTTCCCTTCCCACACCGCACCTGCAAACTCAGGTGCCTTTGCAGAAATGATGCCATGCACCATATCCCAGGTGAGCATCACCTTCAGGACCTCTGCTTCTTCTCCTGCTTCTAAAGCAGCCCTTCCCCAGGGACATCTCTTTCCTCTGTCAACACTCCCTTGTCAGCAGTGGAAATCATGGTCTTGCAACTTCAGGCAAAATCTTATAGGGACTCCTAAGCCTTCTTGGAGGTTATGGCATGAGGAGGATAAAGCACTATTCCCTTTCCAAGCAGGCTCCACACAGGGGGCACAGTCAGACACCCCCCAAAGCAATCTTAGCAATAGATCAGACTCAAGGGAATATTAATTTATTCCAACATAAGGCATGGATGCAGAGCTAGCTATCAAGGTGAGACAGAACAAAAATACACACAGCAACCTCTCACAGTGACCCTCCAGATAACTGATTTTATCCCCATGATAAAATACTGCTTCATCAGGGTGCAGCCTGATCCTGGGCACTCCCTGAGCTGGCATGTCCCAGCCAAGGGCTGCACAGCACCATGCCAGAGGTTTTCCTGAAGGTTTTCCTCCGCTCAGTTCTGGGGAAGAGCTATAAAACAAAGGCTCATAAATTAATTACCTAAAAGAGCAGCAGAATGCTATTAGATGCTAGGGAGTTAATTGCACTGATGCTAATCGCATGTATTTTAATGGCACCAGTAGAGATGTAATATGTAATTCCATAGGTATTCCAGAATAATTTAGCAATTTAATTAATTTCTGCTAATACCTTTTAAATCACCAGCTCTCTTCCTCTCATGTTCTCTGAGGGAAAGGGGGAAGAAACTTTTCCAGCTGGCTAAATCTATTGCAAACTCACTTTTATTGGCAAAGATATAATTTTATTTCTCAGTGGATTTATTACCAGTAGAGTCATCCCTGGGTGACAGGGAGGCCAAACAGGAATGTGATAGCCTGGTCCTAAATTTGGAAGTCTGGATAAGGGCTGGTTGAAATATTTTGGACAGATCAGGATGGCTGAAAAGATAGAAACTAAAATGATTTTTGGATTTAGGTCAAATTCAATGAGCAGAGCCAAGAGAAAATATGGAAGAGAAATGTAAACAGTACCAGGCATTTTATTCCATCTCCTCAAAATGAAATGTTTGGTTTAGAAAAAGCAAAAATATCCCATTTCAGTGTGTTTGAGATGCAGGTTTTCTGCTTGTCTCCTTGTGCCTCCCCCTAGACTCAGGCAGCTGAGAGGTGCCCAGCCCCGGGGCAGCATTTCAGCTGGAAAAATTATTTCCTTTCCACACCCACTGCTGAATGAGTGCAGGGCACAGCACCTTGTGATGGCACTCGGTGGTCATGGGGAGGTGGATACAAGAGGAGACAAGTGATTTGGGCTGTGTGGGAGCTGCCCCCTCCCTCCCTCCCCACACTGGCAGAAAAGAGACCACCAGAAGCCATTTCTCTCATGGGGCTTTTATTGTCCATCTGGCCCTCACCTCCCGTCCCTGCTCGTGGCCAGCTGAGCCCCTCACCACCATCCATGCAGGCAGAGGAGACCCCAGCCTGGCCCATCCCCTATCCCAGCCACCTGCTTGGGGCAGCACGTCCTTCCCAGCTCTTTCTTGGGATTTTTTTTTCCGAAATATTTATTTTAAAAATATAGTAGCTGTGGAAAGCAGCCCTCTTTATAAACGCTCAATGCCGGAGTGAAATGCATCATCACCATCCTCATTACGAAGCCCTCCTGGGCGCCCATTCCTGCTGGCAGCAGTGCCGGGGTCCGGCTGCTGCAGGCAGGGAGAGAGAGAGGGGCCCTTCCAAAAATAGAAATATTGTGCTGCGTTGTTTGGAGTGAATGAAATACATAAAACACCAGCATTAGATTAGCTTGTCAAATATTGCTCCCAGCAGAGTGGGCGCAGTGAGCTGGTGGAGGGGCAGTCCTGCCTGTCCCAGGGCAGGGGAGCTGCACCTGTCTCCAGCCCTGCTCCCCACTGCAGGGCTTCCTGCTCTTGCCCACCACAAGGACATGGCCCCGGGGCAGCCCAGGAGCCCCCAGAGCCGATATAAATAGGAAACTGTAAACACAACCATTGGAGATAAGAGACAGCTACGATCACAGGGTTTACTGCTTAAAATGCCCCACCCTCCCCACCCCAATCCACACCCCTATGCCCCTGTTCCCACTCCATAAAAAGGTCTCCAGTAACAAAATCTTCAATCCAGGCTTGGAGTAAAGGTGAGGTGCTCGGGAGTAAAAAGGGACATTGCAACCTTAGCAGTCTTTTCTTGGGAGGGGAGATGGTGGCAGGAGGGAGAAAGAGGGTTAGCTGGTTCAGGTCCTTCAGGTACATTTGGTTTGTCTGGAGGACTCCTAGGGTTATACCTGAGATGAAGACGTCTAGAGGACACTCCACAGCTCAATTAAAACACGGTTGGTGTTTCTGTGCCTAGAAGAGCCCTCCCTGCTGGGATTTGTCTGTCGCGCTCGCACCAGGCAGCAAGAAAGCAGCATCCCTCCCTCCTCTGCTCAGCACGGGGCTATCTGAACCAATGCTTGGCTGGACAGATCCCTCATGTGTCGAGGATCTCGCTGGTGGGCGACGGCTCGTGAGGGATGCCCTGCGTGCTGTGGATGGTCTGGTTGTGCGAAAGGGAGTTCTGCTGGAGCTCCAGGGCGATGGCATTCTGGGGGAACTCCTTCACCTGACGCTTGTACTCCAGGAAGGTGCAAGCCTTGGTGGCGATCGCGATGATGTTCTTGCCAATAAAGATAGTGGAGACCCTGCTGTCCTGGAACAAGATCATGTTGATGGCCCGGATAAAGATAGTGACGATGTTAATGGTGACCAGGCTGAGGACGGGATAGAGCATCATTTTTTGCGGGGCAATGTGCTCCCCTTGCATGCTGATCTCACTGAGGGACACGCAAGGCAGGATCAGGAGGAGTATGTAGCAATAGAAGAACATGAGCCCCTCTGCCCAGATGGGCAGGCCAGTCCTGTGTGGCTCCCACAGATTGGCCTGTATGTCCAAGATATCCAGCAAGTCAAGGGCCACCCAGAAGAGGCGCCCCCGCAAGTCCTCTTTCTTCCGAAAGGTCCGTATGTATTCCATGCTGTCCAAAGCTACCAGCACCAAGTAGAGCCCTGGCACACAGATGGAGAGCAGTAGGGTCAGGGCTTTCCTGGCCACTGTCTCCAGGTTCTTCTTGTCCGCTTTGTAATTCTGAAAGATGAAATACAGCTTGATCTCCAGCACGAAGATGTAGAGGAACCACAGGATCATGGCGTAGCCCCGCTTGGCTGTCTTCACCTCGGCCCCCACCCACACGGCCACATAGCGCAGCACAATGAGGAAGCAGATGTCCCCCACCAGCACGATGATGCAGACACCGATCTTGCGGGGGCCCTGGTTCTGCTCCACCAGGTAGGCGTCCATGAAGGCCATGCTGGTCATGATGACAATGGTGGTCAGACAGACGTGGCGCTTGTCAGGTGGTGGCAGCACCATGGTGAGACGAGCGTCCCTCCGTCCCTCCGCACCAGCACTAGGGGAGCGGTCCTGCCGGCGGTGCGTGGAGGGACATCCACGGTGAGCCCAGGGACCAAGGGTCGCTCCGTCCCCCACTCCCACCCCAGGAAGAGGTGCCTGGAGGAGCAGTGGCTCAGGTGGCAACCCTGCTGTCCCAGGGCTCTGGGCTGTCCTTGCAGACCCTACCCCAGCTCTTCGCCCTTCGTTGGCCGTGTTCTGCAAGCACCGTGGCTCTGCCCCCAGCCCAGGGCTGGCTGAGCAGCCCAGCCCCAGGCACCCTCCGCCTCCAGCAGCCAGGGCTCACAGAAGTGCAGGCCCTCCTGAAGGAATACCCCTCCTCTGTGGTGGATCCCCCATCACTGTTAGGCTCTCCAGCAATCCTATGGCCCTAATAACACTTTCAGGCTCCAAGCCTCAAATCCTGGTACAGATCCCTGGAAACACGGCAGGTGACTGGGGAGCAGGTGGAGAAGAGCTCTCTCTCTTCCCAGCAAGACCCCACGTTCCTCCAGGACCTGGGGGCGTCCCGCTGTGTCCTCACGGGGAACCACCTGCACACCTATCCCCACAGGACTGTGCTGGGATCCTGCTGCTCTGAGCTGTACATGCATCCCTTCATCCCTGGAAAAGATAGCAGAGAATAAGTATTAGGGTCCCTCTGTGTGCTGAGCATGGGATGATGAAGATGACACCCCCCTCAGCTCCCAGCACACTGTGGCATGAGCCAGGCTCTCAAAAGGTACCATCCCACCGCCAGGGCACCCACCACCATGCTCTGTGTGTGACAATGCAGGAAAGCTTTTTATTGAGTATGAACACCACATGGGGTGTTCTGCGTGAAAACACAGCATGCTGCCCCCACATAGGCACTCTTGGTCCAAAACTCCTTTGCAAACTCATGCCCTGGGTGCTCCTGTTGTCTCTGCAGGACAGACACAAAACCACAACCCCAGTGGAGACAGGCAGGTTCACAGCATCCCCAGCTCCAGGTATCCCAGCCCAGCAGTGTCTCAGCTGGAGCAAGAAGGGAGACCCACATGCTCTATGCAGGTCCCAGCCTGGGGACCGTTCTGCTCAAATATGACCATGGCATTTTGCCAGTTACTGAGCAGCAGTGGGGGACACCCCTCTTTGAGTAAGGGTGAGGTTAGGACTGGCACATGGGGGATGAGGCAAAGCTGTCCCCGAGGTGGCATGAGGTCCCAGCAGCTTTCTGGACAGTCTCAGCTGCTCATGGCCACAGCTCCTTCTCACCATGCTGCACTTGCCTAATTAACCTGTTAATCTTTTCTGTGCAGGGAACACACTCCTAGAAGTGAACAGGTCCCAGCGCACTCAAGAGTGCTATCTAACTGCTTAAATGGAGATAGATCACAATCACAGCCAGGGATGCCCATTACACACCATGTGACAGCTAGTCCTGTGTCCATAGCAGTTCCTGGGGAGGGAAGTGCATGACCCCACAAGGTCCCCTACAGATCACCCCACCTCATCCTGTGGTCATGTCCTCCCCCAGATCCTCATCTCTCATGCAACCTGCACCTTGCCAGCTCTTCACACCACACCCATTGGTGGAAATGGCTGCCAGGCTGCTGGGTCTGCAAGCACTCCCTGCCCAGCCTAGACCTGAATTTGGAGGCGAAGGTGCCACCCTGAACCCTGCACATTACTTGGGGCATGGGAGCATCCCTTCTTACAGGACACATGGAGAGCCCTGGGAGCTGCCTGGTATTGCTTCTGCTCCCCACCATGAGCTTACCAAGGACACTTGCAAACCTGAGCACTCTCATCTTTTAAGCAGAGGTGGCGATAGAAGGGAAGAAGCCAAGCCCAAGGGGATGTAAGCCACTAAAAACCTGCCCTACTTTGTGGCTGCTTATGTTTATGGAGCTTCATTTAAATAAAAGCTGGATTCTCTCCTGCTTCAGGGAGACAAAAAGAACAAAGAAGAGAAAGTGGGAAGCCAGATGAGTCAGAGCCAGCCTTACCGTGTGCCTGAGTAGGTGGACAGCAGGGATGTGTGTACCTGTGCCCTTGTTCCCAAAGGATTTGGCAGGAGAGGATGCAGGTACTCAGAAAAAGTCTGCAGGGGACTTAAAGCTGCTGCCCCAGCCAGGACCCTCAGATTGGTCTTCTGCTGCCCCACTCATGCTGAGCAGGGAAAACTGGTGTGTTAAAATAATTTCTCAAGCAGGAATTGCGGAGAAAGAAGCCAAAAAGATGTAGGAATTCATGAGTACTGCTACATGGTGCTTGCCAGGTAAGGCACTCCCTGCAGCCTCACTCTCACCCGCGCAGTTCTCTGCAACGTCTCAAAGCTGCCGTTTGGGGCTTCAATTTGCTCTTTCTTGAGGTTTAGGATAAAAATATACAGTCATTGCTGTAACTGCTTTAAAACTCATGCCAAGTTTTACAGGGGATTTATAGCCAAGGATGGATAATTCCAGATAAATTAGGTCTTTCAAGAGAGAATGGAGTTTTTTTTCTTTTCACCCTGCAAGTATTTATGCCTTCAAAAGACAGCAGTTATTTAAAGGGCAGTGGGTTGCATCACAGCACGGTAAGGTTAGGAAGCAGCTTGCTTGTAAATCCTGCCCCTCTGCCCTGTGCGCTACTTGTGTGGTCTGGGGAGATGGGGGAAGGCACAGCTCCCAGCCCAAGCTCTCCTCACACCTCCATGAAAACAGACAGAACACCCCTTCCTCCCTCTCTGTGAACACCCAGGGCACTGAACGGTGCCACCTCACAGTGTTTACAGCAGCAGCCAACAAGTCTTTAACCACTGGTGCCGAGCAGATAAAAAAATACGCTCAAATGGCAGGTTCTTTCCTTATGTCTGCTCCTGAACGATTCCCGGCAGCTTGGGATGGGTTTGATAAATATGTTCATTTGTTGCAGCGACCTTTCAGAGCAGAGGAGGGGGATTGCAGGGCTGAGCTGAACCACAGGGCTCGTGTGCTCCTTCCTCTTGGGTTAAATCCTAAATTACCCAGGGTGAGCACCTCTTTTGCCTTTTGCAAATAGTTTCCAAGCACTTGCTGCAGTGCAAGCTCTTCTCCTTATTTCCCAGCTGTGCAATGGCTGGTGTTTTCCCCACCTCTTGCAGCCCCCCTGCTATCTGGAAATATGGAGGTCTCTGCCCATCCATGCAGCAGAGCTTGCCCATTTGCTTAATGTGTCACCATCGTACCAGGGAGAGGGCATGTAAAACTCTCAGAGGACTATTAGAGAAAAGCAGGTAGTTTTTAAACAGCCATTACTGCAGGAAATCCTGATTCATAACTTTTAAATGACTGCATCTGACAATACATTCAGAAACTGTTTGAGAACTGTGCTGGATAAACAAGACAATGAGCATATCAGAGAGCCACAAGAGCACATCAGAGGCAAATATTTGTTTAGACAAGTATTCACAAAACTTTCTTCCTGCAGGAATTCTTGTAAATAAAAGGCAGTTCACCTGAACATAATGAGCTTGGAGCATTACCAGTGCCAGTGAGCCAGGCTGGCAGTTTTCTGTGGGGAGAGATCTAACAGCCTTTGTATCCTGCTTGGTGCCAGGACTCCCACAAGCAAGTACTGCAGCAGTGCTTCAATCCTGGCAACTACAGGCCTCCTTACCAGGACAAAATTCAATCCCTAATTGCATATTTTTTTTAAATGCTACCCTACACAAACAGTCCCATTGCACTGGAGGGAGCAAATGCCCTCGATAACATGCACAGCAGCTTGGGACAAGGCACAGCCCGAGGGCAGCATCCAGCCCCACCAGTGAAGACCATCAGCATGGCATGGGGATAGGCAGCACCATGTCCCCTCTCCATCTCCAGGGTGTGCTTCAGGATACCCCATTTCCCAGCCCAGCCTGCCCTTTCCCAGCTTCCCTGCAGGATGGGAAAGGCTTCAGTGGGAATGGCAGGGCTGTGACTTCCTGCAGAAACTCAGGGGTCCTGCAAATGGGTCCAAATGCAAGTGAAGGGCAGGGTTTGCACTCTCTACCCTGCTTCCTCTGGTACCAAGGGAAAGTGAGCAGCATCAGTGCAAGCCAGCCCCTGCCCTATTACTCAGGTGCCTCTGCTCTGGCTAAGGAGTCATTTCTTGGTCTTGCACCTATTTCTCTCAGCCCTCACAGATGCTATAAAGTACCCGTGGTTACCCAAGGACATGCGGTCACATCCTTGCTTCACCATCACTCCAGGCAGTTTGGAAGAAAATTAAACTGTGCTTTTCCCTTTGATGCCGGTGGGTTGTTGAGGTGTGATTAATTACCACTAGCTCTGTCCTTACTGGTGTCTGCAACGCACAGCCACCCATCACAGCGCCCTTCTGCATCCTCTCCTGCCTCTTCTCACTGCTCCTGCCCAGCATCACCTGGCACAGCACCAGGGACTGCACCCAAGAGCAGGTGCAGGGAGATGCCACCATCCCTGTGCACCAGTACAAAGCCCATCTCCCCTGTCTGGGGAGTACATGGCCACAGGCAAGCCTGAAGGGCTTTTGAAGCCATTGGCAAAACAGTCTCATTAATGCCAGTAGGTGCTTCCCAAACTCTGGCTCTACCTGGCAAATTAATTTAAATTATTTATGTAATTTGAATTCTGTCTATAAAAAAAAAAAAAGAGAGTGAGACAGACATATACACAACGCACTTCCCAGGTAGTTAGGATGCTGCATTGCTTAAAGCTTCATTTGCACTTTAATTGCTTTGATTTATTCCAGCTCTTCTTGAGTATAAATCTGAAGTTCCCCCTCACTTTGTCCTTCAGTCCCTTGGAGAGCTGCTGTTCCACCAAGCCCTTTTGCCAGCTGGCAGCACCCACCCTGCAATGCCCTGTTCCCAATGCGAGGCAGGAGGACGTGATGGGCAGAACCACCTTTGCCAGGGACTGAAGGGAAGCTGTGGCAGACCCACCAAGGCAGTGGCATGGCTCTCTGGCAGCCGGCTGTGCTTCAGGGAGCAGCTGAATTGCAGCCAAGCGACCTGCTCTTGGCAGAGGTCAAGGCAAGGGAGTCTGTTCAAGGCTGTTCATCACCTATGTGATTTGTGACACCCAAATTACTCCTGAGCTCTGTGCACCATGCGAGGATGGGGCTTACAGGCAGGGCAAATTCTCCCCTGACTGAGAAAAAAATATAAATCCTGTTGTCCCCGTGTTATTGCGTGTTCCTGCCTCACCTCACTGACAATCAGTGCCGGTGGGTGTTTGGTTCAGCTTCACTGACCTGCAGGCTGAGATTTCACCTGCGCCCCCAGGCAGTCCCTGGAGACGGGCACAAGGAGGATGCTCACACCCTGAGGAAGGTTGCTGCTGGGCAGCGGCTGCACCCTGCCTCCTCCGAGGCACTACCGGGATCTCAAGTGCATCCTGTGAAGGAAATGAGATTGAGGAAGATTTTTCCGGACCCTGCCCACTAATTGTGTCTGAAGGAGGAAACAGCCCACTTGCTAATGATTACAGATAATTTACTGTGTAGGCACATTGAGAAATGGGGAAAGAATGTTCGCAGAACCTGCCCAAAATAAACAATGCAATGTCAGACAAAACCAGCTCCTGCTTATACCAGTGAGTGCATCAGCTGTGCTCTCATGCTGCAAACCCCCCAGTCCCTTTTGGGGTTCACTTCAACCCCCTTTCCCAAAAACAAACCCAAGCAGAAGGTATGAGAACTGTTGCCTGAGAAGGAAAAAAATAAAATCACCCTCTCAATCATATCATTTTGGTGATGGGGCAGGGAACTGCTGCTTGCCCAAAGCAGAGCCCTGCACAGAATGGATGGATGGACGAATGGTCTTTTTGCTCTCAGTCCTGTCCCCCGCAGCCATCCTGGTCAGGGCTCTCCCACCAGTGCAGGCAGCTGCAGCTTCCAGGAATATCTCCCCATTCACAAACACACTGAGTTTGATGATATTTGACAGACATACAAAAAAAAAAATCCCAAAAGAACAAACAAACAAGAAAACCCCAAACCACAAGGCTTTTCAGATGTTTCAGGTGTTTAAAAATCGTTAATGAGGGTGATTCATTTTGACTTGTATGTAAAACATGAATTATAATACTATGTTTTGACTCTACCAAAACAATTTACCATTTTTCAAGCAAAATGCTTCTGCAGAGGAATTTCCTGGCATTTCCAAGTCAGGTGCATTTTCAAGATTTTGTTCTGATATGGACCAAACCCCAGATTAAAAAGTGTCTAAATCCCCCATGGCTTGTTGGTTTGTTGTCAAAAGGGGCACGTTTGGCAAACATCTGTCTGCATGTGCATTTGCCATGGTAAGAGGTGCACGTGGAGCTCAGTGCCTGTGGAGTGCAGGTCCTGACTGTGGAGGTGTCCCCATCCTCCCCTCCCTGCTGCCAGCTCCTTGCACCCTCTGCTCTCCCTTCAGCAGAGCTTTCCCCACCCATCCTGTGGCATTTCCCTCTCTGCTATCTTGGGGATTCTCCTGGGCTTGCTGTTCCTCTGCCAAAGTCCTTCAGCATTTTCCCCATGCCCCTGCACTCCCAGCCCCACTGCTTCTCCAAATGTTGTGCTCAGCACCGGCTCTCCCAGTGGTGTCAGGACTTGCCCCTGCCAGGGGATTCTGACCCAACTATACAAATTTTTTTGTTTATTTTCCAGGCTTTTTCTCTGCTTTTTTTGAGATACTGTTGGATTTTAGGTATTTCCTTCAGCAATCTCCCAGCCCACCCTACAGTGTGCTGTCAGCTGGTATAACCAACAATGTCACTGGTCCCGTAGCCAGGGCACTTGTGACAGTGCCAGCTCCCCAAGCAGGTCGTGTCCCCTGCTTAGGACACTGTTTTGCTTTCATCTGAAGGAGCTGTGCCATCCTTGTGCTGGGAACAAAGGCACTCAGTGCACAGGAGCCTTCCTCCCCCAGGCACGGCAGAGCTGACAGTGCACTTGCAACTCACATTTGCACAAGTCATGTCACTAAAATACAGCAACACAACCAGCTTTGACCTCTGCTGGTACCTTCCTGGATAGAAAGGCCTCACCCAAGTGGTCACCAAGTTTCACTTGCACAAAAAGACCACAGGTTGGATTTTTCCTCTGCTATCAACAGGCATGAATGCAAACACCACAAGCAAGCCAGGCCAGGAGCACAAAACTTGGATCTGATGTCAGTAGCCAGAGGATGTGCTTCTGCAAGTGACTCACTGCCATGTCCTCAAATAACCTCACAGTGTCAGTACTGGGGGAAAGGAAAACATGGAGTCAGAGCACAGTCCTCACATGGATGCTTTCCTTCACTGCTTGCTGGAAATCCCCACCCCTGCTCTTGTTCACCCTTGTCCTCTCTCCCCTGGGTGCTGGCAGAGAGGTACAAACATTCCTGGGAGCTGCTCCCAACATCCCCACTCTGCACTATGTGCCTGAGAGCCAGGT
Source organism: Campylorhamphus procurvoides (assembly GCA_013396655.1). Taxonomy (NCBI): domain Eukaryota; kingdom Metazoa; phylum Chordata; class Aves; order Passeriformes; family Dendrocolaptidae; genus Campylorhamphus; species Campylorhamphus procurvoides. The sequence continues at coordinate 525,932 of WBMV01004806.1, read as the reverse complement.
AGGAGAGCGAGTCAGCTAATTAAAATGAAATGGAAGCTGGTGGGTGAAGCTATAACTAGGAAAGTGCTGGGAGCTTTCTGATGCTAAATCCATGCTTGCAGGGAAGGAGCTGCCAGGAGCTCTGGGGCAGAACTCCAGAGATATACGAGGGAAGATGCATCTGAGATCCACAGGCATCTCCTGCCTGTGTGAGAGGGTGTTCAGATAGGGATGACTCTGCAGTAGATGGCTGGAGGGATGAGGGGCTGGCTTGCAGGCTCTTTTAGAGACCTGGGCAGAGAGTTACCTGCTGGTTCCTCTGATCTGTGGCCAGGCTGGCAGTCAAGCTTAAGGCAGCAGATGAGGGACCTCTCTTCTTATCTCCTCACTCACCGAGACTATGCAAGGAAAGGCTGTGAGTGGCAAATGCCTGATGCATGTAAAGCAGGACAAGCTCCAAAGGGAAAAGTTGGGAGGACAGAGGGGTCTGACCCTCAAACTGCAGTCCTGGACATCTCCACTACTTGATGCTGAAGGTATAGAGCACTTTCTGCACTCAGCAGCTTCTGGAGGTGCTGCACCAGCACTGTGTTAGGGTGGCAGGACAGCAAGAATGACTTTGTGTGTCCTGCTGCCACAAGAATGCTTATTCTCCTTGTGTCCCCAAGCAAGCAGAGGGTGCTCAAGGAGAGGCATTGGCTTCAGCACCATATAGTTGGGGAGAGACCTCTGGAGGCAAACCAGCTCTTACACAAAGCAAGTGACATCTCTGCCCTCCTGCTTGTCCCTGCTGCCAGGCTGTGGTGGCACATTGCAGCTGGGCAGCAATTGCAGAGAAACAACTATGCTCCTGTTATTCCCCCTCTGCCCTGAGCACAGCGTTAGTAGAGGTGGGATGAGCTGGGCAGGCTGCTACGGCTGCCATCGGTCTGGCCTTTGATTAAGAGTGATTGTTCTGCTCTTAATTAACAGGAGACAATTGCTGGCTGCTCTGGTGGAATGGAGGAGCAGAGCCCAGTGGCTGTGATGAAAGGAGATTGTGTCTGCTGGTCCCACTGAGCCTGGCAAGGCCACCCTCTGCCCAGCCATGCACAGGGCTGTGGGCAGTGCTGCTGCCAAATCTCGCCAGGGACTCCAAACACAGAGAGGGAGACTCTGCCCCTCCAGCACTGCCAGGGTTCAGCCTCTGTGTGAACTGGCAGCAGATATGGGGGAGACCAGATAAGCCCTGGGGTGATTTTCTGCTGTTTGTTTCCCAAGCCACCTTAAGGTGGTACTGCTGGCAATGCTTGGCTCGTTCCCACAGGTTTATTCCCCCATCTCCTCCTCAGAGACCTTCCTGAGACAGAGCCTCTCCTGTGACAACAGGTCTCATCTTCCAGTGACACCTGGCACGCTGCTGCTCCCCTGGGTCTATGCAGCCATCTGCCCTGGCCTGCATGGGGTGATGGGCTCCCCTGAGAGAGCTGTGGAGCTGCTCAGCCTCTTGCATTGACAGCTGAGCCAGTTCCCCAGGAGATGAGAAGGCAGCTCAGCTACTTCTGATTCCCAGAGAAGTGACTTGTGAGCAGGCAGCAGGGCACAGGTGTATACCAGTAAAGTTTCACCAAGAAAGTCATGTCATTTTTCTGAGTTCACCTCAAACCTTTTTAATGCAAGGATAGTGTGGAAGAAAAAAGTGCTGGGTAACTTGCAAAATCAAGGGACCTTTGCTTTGTCATGCACTTGGTGAATCTATTTTGGCAAGGCTAGTGCAATGTTAATTATTGGTGACAACAGCTCAATGCAATTTGTCATGAAACCTTAGCAGGATGACAACTCCTGGTGGTGCACCCTTCATCAGACAGCTATTAGCCTGTGTCATGGTAGGGGGTGGGTGACACCACAGGCTGGAGATGGGTCTCAGTGAACTCTGTTCTACACTTGTGCTCCAGCATTTAAGTCCATGTCACTGCCAGATCCTTCTGGAACAGGCTCTCTGGCACCAAGCTCAAGGTCACCCTCCCCATCCTGTGCATCCCTCAGCCTCTGGGGTGGGAGCAATGCTGGTATCTGCTGCTCTGGCATCACGTGGGAGATGAGCATTTCTCCCATCTGACAGTGCAAGAAAAACAACACCAGCCTGGAGGTCGCTGGGGAAACATTTCTCTTCCTCTGGTTTCTAGCCCTCTCTCTACCAGTCATCTAATAAATCTAATAAAATCTGTCTTGCTGGTGTCTAATTCAATTCTAGCACTCAGAGACCAGGCTTCTTATGTCACTCACAGACCTAACCAGCTCCATCCTTGGCATATGAGCCAGGCCAAGGGGCTCCTGCCGGCTCCTCCAGAAGAGAGCAATTACCTGGGATCAGAACTCACAATCAATTACATGTTTATAGGTTTTCCTTGGGTCACTCCTGATTGAATTATTTCGATACTTGAATACCATGGACAGAGGCAGCTGATGACTGCTAGACTGAAATCTTGGCACTAAATGAGGTGCCTTGAGTTTCATCTCGAAGACCACTCATCACAGCATCTCCTGTTCACACCTTTATGCAATATCGGCAGTCTGCAATGTATTCATCCTAATACCATCTTCAGCAAGCAGCTGGGCTTTGATTCCTACTCTAAAGGGAAATGGCTTCCAAGGTCACACAGCATTGTGACCAAGCCTAGTTCCCCAAATTTACTCCAGCACCTGGAAGCATGGATGGTGGCTCTGCTCCATGGTGCGTTTTCTGGTCACTGACCTCAGTGGTTGCAGGGTCATGGCTCAGCAGTGCTTGGAGGGTCAGAGAGCCAGGGCTGCAAATGCTCTGATCTGAGTTTTGGGGAGTGTGGCTGACGAAGGCTTCTGGTCCCATCATCTTCACAAGGCGGATCATCCATGCTGTGTCACATGCTGCTAAGGAACTACTGCAATGCTCCCAGCAGGATAGATTTGGGCTTCCACAGTGCTGTCCTCCCAGAGGCTCTCCACGTGCCTCCCAGGCACTGACACAGTGATGCTTTCAGGTGTCTGGAAACCAGACCAGAGAGGTGCTGGGAACTGCCCACAGCATGGGCACCAGCCAGCATGTTGTGGGAAGGGGACAGGGTGGCTGAGATGAGCATGACCCCAGGGATTTGAAGTAAAAACCTGTGTATTTCACTCAGTATCTCTGGTACCCTCTCCTTTGCATATGCCCAGTGGTGCCAGCCAACCAGAGTCACTTCCATCTGCCTTGTGCAGCCCAGACCACTAGTGGTCCAGCTAAAACACCCTCATAGTGCCCCTTCAGGGGTCTGAGCTGTTGGTTAGGCAGCACCTGGAGGTGCAGAAGTGTGTGCTGCTCACTGGGAGTAAGCTGTTACTTTGCAAGAGCTGTTGGTTTTTCAGGCTTTCCTTGCTAATGAAATTCTTTCCCTCCTGAGGAGAAAAACAAACCAAAACTTAATTTACAAAAAAAAAAAATCCAAATCATTGATCCCTGTAGAAGATTCACGCTTGGAAGGACCCATGCATCATGCTGGCCCATGGAGTGGTGTGAGATGGGGAGGGTGAGCAGACAAGAGCAGGAGCCTGTCCCCAGCCTGAGGAAGCTCCTCAATGCCTGGTGCCAGGTGAGGAGGGTGCTTGGTATGGAGGTGGCACAGAAACTGGGAGATGCCACAGCTTCCCCATCCGACAGCTCAAGCAGGCATCCTCTCCCCCAGGAGGATGTGACAATTTGCTCTTCTGGAGCTCATTGCCAAAGAGATAAAATATTTATGGCTGCTCTCTCATGCTTCCTGTTTCAAGCCACGGTGACTTATTTGTTACAAATTTACATGCATGTTTAAAGAAATCTTTACATTCCTTCTAACTATAAAAGGTTTATTTCTCCATGTAGCATTTTGCCAGTCAGAATCAGCCACCCCATCTACTATGTGACTGCATTTGTGCCCAGCTTCAGTGCTCATTTTCCCCTCGGTAATGATTATCATTATATGAAGAAAAATGGGTCATTTAGAGCAGTTTCTCCCCAAATGAAAGGCTGTGGGATACAGGATATCATTAAAATTCTAAACCTGACTTCCAACCTCAAAGGCAGGCTCTTGCTATTCGGCGTCTCTGCGGAGGGAGGGAGGAAGGGAGGTAGGGAGAGGCGCACCATGAATGTGCTTTGGCCATGAAATGACTGGCTGAGTCCCTGAGGCCACTGCTGCCAACATCCTCACTGGCATTAAGGTCCCCGGGCTGAGGCTGCCTGGAGGTGGAGGGCAGGGGCTGCCTCCCAGCCTCTCCAAGGCTTCCTCCAGGCCAGTGCATCCCCAGGAGATCCGCTGTGCCCACTCCCAGCCATGCTGTGCATGGGACAGCACAGCCAGAGCAGGTGACGGGAGCTAATTCCTATCACAAAAAGAGCAATTTAGCTCCTGCCAGGAGGATGTGATGGGGTGAGGTCCCCTGCAGAAGGGAGGGCTAGCAAGCTTAAAACCTGGTGCTTGGACAAGGGAAGAAAGCAGACTGAAGGACTCAGACGCAACATCCCTGGAGGCAGCACTTGCTTTGCTCTTATCCATTGCTAGGGCTTAAGTAACTCCCACCTGAGAGTGTCAGTGCTGTCCCACAGGCCGACTGGCCAAGGGTAGGACCTGCCACCAGTCCCTCCAACATCCCAACACTCCTGTACCTGCAACTGCAGGTGCCCAGGGACGGAGGAGATGCTTGCCCTAGATCCAAGCTCCCAGCATCTAGGCTTTGGGTTGACTCCTTCCCTCCTCATTCCTGATGACAGGAAATGTGCTCTGCACATGTTCAGTGCTAGCTTTGTATGTGATAGCAGATGTCCCACTGCCTGGTGTTTTCTGCTTCCTGCTCCCCAGCATGCTGCTGTCCCAGAGCCTCATTTCTATCTCCTGGCATCCCCATAAGGGGCTTCACAGGAAATGTTTTGCTTGGAAAGGCTATGCAACTTCTGTGCAAGCCTGAAATTGCTGTGTACAGAGCTGTAAGGCAAAGCTAATCCGTTTTGCAGCTTAGCCAGCTGCTGAAAGATGTTATTTAAGAGTGAGGAACTGCTAACTGTTTTTCTCCCCTCCATGAAATGGGAGGGACAAGGGATATTCAGAGGATGAGAGATGGAGACTGACCCAAAATGGCTAATTTAGAAATATCTTTTAAGAAGGGAAACTTGCCCCGAACTGTCAACTTCTGAAGTAATTCCTTTCTGACTGTGTTCAGAACAGACTAATTTTTCATTCTTTTTTTTTTTTCTTTTCACATTTTAAATCAAAATGTGCATGGAAAGCTCTCTTGCTGCGGATCCCAGCCAAGCAAACACATCACAGCTAATGCCATGGCTCATCATGGGACTCAGGAACAGTCACATCAGCCCATCCTGGTGACATTAACCAGCTGCACATGGGGTTTTAAGCAAAATAAAAAAAACTATATAAATATAAATAAATATAAAGAATGGTTAGGAGCCAACCTAGGATGCTTTGTTCAGCCTCAGAACTGCATCCTTTCTCTCTGGTTTTATTTTACCCTTCACTTCCCCTTCCCTCTGCTGATAACTTTGGATTGACTTTAAGGTAGCAAATGGTTTGGACTTCTCAGGAACAATGAATGTGGTTTGCTAGAAAACATAGTTCCAGGGGAAGAGGATTAGGATTCAAATCTCATTCAGAACTGATGTCAGACAAAGGCAAGAGCAATAAAATCTCCTTCTATCCACTAATGGCCACAAAGGCATCACACACCTTCTTCTGTGCTGAGAGGGAAGCTCATCCCTGGGGAACTGGGAATAAAGTGTGGAATGGAGCAGACATTTTCCAGTTTTTTACAGAAATAACATGAAACACAGTAAATGTCTTGCTGGCAGGTGTTTTTCACTGAATTTTCAACTGTAAGAGGCATGGGAAAATTTGTGTTTGCAGGGCAACAGGCATCCCTCCTGTGCAGTGATAAAACCCTGCTAAGGAAGTGGTGAGACTCAGGGACTCGAGGGGAGACTGGGACTACGAGTGCTCTCCCCTGGGATCCCCCATGGCCTGGTTTGTCTCATTAGGCAACCATTTCTCATTAGGGTTCCTGGAAGCCCACCTCCCAGCATGGGGGACCCAGGGGACCCTCCACCACTGCAGCTCCAGGGGTGCTTGTTTGCTCTGTGGCCCTACGTGTTACAACAATTCTTCCTTGTATTTACATGTTTGCATGAAGTAAGGATGGCCCCACTATGGATGGTTAATTCCTGTTTAATTTGGTAGCCAATATCTGTCACAGTGCCACATGAAGCCTGCACCTTGTAGCCACCACCACATTTAGCTCCTGCCTGCAGGGATGTCCCCATGTCCCACACAGCCACTGCTCTCTGGGCACAAGGAGCCCACAGGGGCTGGTTATGAGCACAGAGGCCAAATATTGTACAGAAAATCATAAATATCTGTTGTCTGAGGGATGCAGCAGGAATGTGCAACTGAGGAGGGGGGGGGATCCTCACACCCCCTGGTCCTCACCCAAGCGCCTATCTGGCCCCTCTCAGCCCAGTGGAGCAGGTTTTGAGGCAGGGTAGAAGGACCAGCCAAAGACACAGCTCACCACAAATGCAGGTGCCAAGAGCACCTACTTTGGAAACAAGCAGTGCTAAGGACCAGAGCTGTGCAGCTGGGGAATGGTTTTCTGACATAAAACCCACCGCAGCTGAGCTCTTCCAGGGGAAGTACCAGCAGTTTCTTGCTCTCTCCAGACCTGGAGCATCTCTAGCATGCTGGGGACTGACTTCAGTTTGATTTCTGCTATTTCAGGCCTTCGTGAACCAACTGAATGCAGACTGCAAGCTGGGTTGTGTTTACTTCTGCTGTGCACAGTGAGGGTGCACCTGTCTGGGGGTGATGGGGCTCCCCATTGTGTGGCTTCACCACCATGGCTGGGGCCTCAATGCTCTGCTAAGGAAAGTTCTGCCTTTGGGATGGAGCTGCCCCGCTTCCCAACCAGGCAGCACCCACCACCAGTACACTGGGGTAGGACATGGGGATGGTGGGACCCTTTTTTCTGCTTGTGCTGTGTCCTACAGAGCCCTGACCCACTCCTGATGAGAGCACAGCTCAAGCTGTTCAGTGCTTAGCTGTTTTCTGCTTACTCAACTGTGGGCTCCTGCCAAAGGAGGGACTGGCCTCCCAAGCTGCATCTGGCTGACACCGCAGCACTTGTGCTTCCTTCCCAGGGGACATCTATTAGTGCCATTAGCTCTGTCCCACTCTGCTGCTCTCCCTGACAAGTACTGGCCCAGGAATGGGGCATTACTCAGAAGAGATCTTGGCCAGCAGGGATGTATCCCTGCTTCTGTATGATTATCTTTGGGCTGTTTTCCCCAGCATTTTGCTTCAGCTCAATTTTGGGGGGGGTTTCTTTGTGCCTTGGGAGCCCTAGAGCCCTTCCCTGAACTTCCTTCTTTGCAAACCTCTCTTCCCAGCCTCCTTTGCATGTCACACCCCACTCCTGTGTGATGGGCTGGTGGCTGTCCATCTTGCCTGTAGTGACAGTCAGGCGTTTCTAACCACAGAGCTAAACCCTGTAGTCCTCCTGCAGGAACAGAGGGAGCTGGCATGGGCAGGACTTGCTTTCTGCCCCCAGAGGGGCAGCTCCAGCTTGCAGTGTGAGCTGGGGGGGGTACAATTCCTCCATGGTGCCCAGCCCTGCCTCCTGCTTGAGGTGGTGGGTCCTCTGACCCTCCAGATCTTCACCCTGATTTGAGTGTTCTTACATGAATACTGAATCATCTATGGCTTTTTGGGTGCATCTCTGTGTTTCCTTCCTGTGGAAAGCTGATTTCTTTGTGCTGTACTCCAAAATAGCTCAAGTGTACTTGTAGGAGAGACTGCGGAGAGATGGCTTTTCTCTCCTCTGAGCTGGAACACAAGTGACATTCTGCATGATGTTTGTGTGAGCTACACCCTGCAGGATACCCTGTAAGCCTCGAGGCCTGGGCTATGGCAGGATGGGGAGAGCACAGCTAGATTCAGGCTTGCACTAATTTGATCTCAGTTCAGCTTTAAACTGATTAGGGCACACACGGTGCAAATCCTGAATTACTTGAGTTTATGCTTAAATAATAACTATATGCATCTTTCCACTGAATGAATTACATATGTATAAACATAACCCTTCTGTAAACTTAAAAAAGGTCTTGAAACACAACCAACCATTTGTCACCATACAAATCTGCCACTCTCAGATTGCTGCTAGTACTGGGATCCCCTTCTCTTGCTGAGCAACAAGCCAACCTCCATTTAGTATATGGTTTGACCTACAGCAGCCAGCTAAACACCTTCAGTAAGAAAACAATGCAGATAAGGAGGGAGGAAAGAAGGAACCTTGTACAATAAACAAAGGGCACATCTGTCCCCTCTCTGCTAGCTGATGGAATGCTACATCAAACACGAGCTCCTAGGAAGTGATCACTTATCCCTGTGTCTTGCTAGACAGCATGTGCTGCAGGCAAGATTATGGATGGACTGCTAGAAGTGATAGTAGATGCTAAGATCCCATTACAGGTGTCATTTCTTCTGTCAACACATGGGGAGCTTATATCTGCAACTTCTGTTTGGTGATGGTGAGCTCCAGCGACAAGGAGGCTCCTCAGTGTCAAATAATACATGTTTCTGTGGGCTGGAGATAACCCATAGCAGCAGTGAGTGTTTTGGGACTTTGCAGCAAAAACCAGCATCACTCATTTTGGGCAGTCCCTGGAAATCTCCATTTTTGGTACAAACACTACATATCAGGAACATGGATAAGATTAATGAAGTCTAAGCTGAGCAAGGCCACTCCACCTTCCCTTTCCCTACTGCACTGAAAGTAGTAGAAAACAGCTTTTTTCTTTTTGTATTGTTATCTAGTTGGAATAAACCCTAAAAACTAAACAGTCCATTGCAGGGTCATGTTCAGCCGCGAGCCTTGAACCTGACCCTTGCACTGCATCCCCAGTTTACCCAGGAACCAGCTCATTGCCTGAGAGAACCCAGCAGCCGATGGGGTTTTGCTGGCAGCTGCTGCCTTTGGATCTCTGTATCTGTGCATACTAATATGAAGGAAAATGGGATGGTAATTTAATCCTATGCCACTAGAAGCAAAGCATCACACAAGCCTGCTCATCCTCTCCTCTAAGTTTAGCCCAACAGTGTATTAAAAAGCTGCTACTGGATTCTCGCCAGCCCCTACTTAGCTAAACTACCTGACTCTGCAAAATAGCAGAAAATTCCATTCTGTGTTATTTCTGATCCTTGGGAGAACGACCCACATTTATCAGGGAACTTGACCCCCTGGGCTTGCAGAAAGACAGTATAATTTGGGAAAATGGGTAGAGCAAAGAAGGCTTTCTTGTGACATTGGACATGTTTCCTGCTGCCTGGAGCTGAGCTGCTGGAATCTCAGCTCAGGGCTCCTTCCATCCCTCCACTGCAAGCCCATACACAGTAATGAATAAATCTGTCCCTACTCACTTATAAATAGTTTATAAAAGGTTCATAAATAATTTCTAGATGTTTTAATGAATAGTTAATCAATTGTTGCAGGGCCCAACAGGTCAGGAGATTGCTTATAGCCATCAACTACAATAGCTACTGATGAGCTTATAAGGATCAGTAGGACTCCACTGATGTCTGTGATGGGCTTGTAAGCATCTATAAAGAGTTAATAAATAATTAATAAAGGATACAAGTGCTTTTAATTAAAAGCTGTAGAAGGCCATTGAAAAATGCATTCTTGGAAAGCTATGGCCAACATAAGTAACCAAACATCTGGACCTGGATTCGTATCCCTGTCTCTGAGGAGCAAAGTTGGCAGAGAAGTGCCAGCCCAGCCCAGCAGGCAATCCTGCTGCCTGAAGAGCAGCAAATTGCCTTTGTTCAAGGCAACCCAGCAGATTTCAGAGAAGCTCTGAGCCTGCCATGGGCTGGAGCAAGGCAGATCATTCCTGGTCCCCTCTTTGAACCTGGTGCCCACACCAGGGAGCTCAGTCACTTCATCCAGTTGCTGTGAAACCATCCTTCTTGCACTGGCTGCTGCGGGTAAGGTACCAGAAATGCAGGAAACATGGATGATAGAGAAACCAAGACCATCCCCATTTTGTGGGGCTTTGGCCTGAGCCTCTCTGGACATCAAAGAGTTCTTCCCTCCTGGGTGACTTCAGGTGAGCTACTGCTCCCCTGGCCTCAGCATCCCTGTCTGCACAGGGGGGTGGGTGGCACGTGAAATGCCATACTGGGGAGCTGTGCACTGGAGCACCAAGAAGCAATGATGTCTGTGGTGTTTGGCCTCCTTAACAGAAGCTCTTTATTATCATTAAACGCTGACTATTTCTGGATGATAAAAGCAATTAAGTGTAAAAAAAGGTAATGATCCGTTCCATATTGCATCCAAAAGATATGAAAATCCCTCATAAAATTATCACCCTAGCACAGATTTGGACCAAAATATCTTTATAATGTAAGACAGAGAACTCTGCTTACAGTCAGAACATTTATAAGGCATTCAATTAGCCACTGGAGGGTTTCTTAGTATTACCCAATTCTCCACGAGCACAGAGGCAATTACAGGAGATTCTAACTTTTTAAATTAAAGACAAAGGACAGGAGAATTTGGATAAAACCTGTTTCCAGGTTCACCCCGTAACGTACATGTGGAGGAAATTTCATGCAGATCAGGCTTAATTTACTGCACAATTTAGCTCAGAGCCAGAGCAAGACTCTTCCTTCATGTTTGCTAGAAGATTCTTTTGCGTGGGAAGGGGACTGGTACATGATGTACTGCTCTGTGAGCAAGTCCTGAGGATGCTCCCATAAGGGATTGGGGCAGGGTACCAAACATTTTCCCTCTTCTGCAGACCCCACAATGCTTACAACAATGTCCCCAAGCCCTTTGGTGGGGGTCCCTCCCCAGCTGCTCTGGGGGTATCCATCACGGGCACTCCTGTCCCCCTTGCTCCTGGCCCATGGGTGCTGGCAGCAGCCACACAGATGTGGCAGTGGGTGTCTGTGCCTTCAGCCTATGCTTCCCTGCTGCCACTCAGCCCCTACACACTCCTCCATGCATCACCATGCGATGCTGCCCTGCCCAGGGACTAATTTAGGTTGGAAATAAGGTGTATATCTGTAACGGGCAGTTAATGGGGAGGGTAATCAATCACAGTGGCAGATTAGCGAGCGACATGATGGATTTCCTGATTCTGACATCTTTAAATCACAATCAGTTTCTCCTTCCAGAACTGCTCGGGCTGAGCCAGAAGTGATGGGCTCAGTGATGCATCACCCAGTCAGACCTCCCCACAAACTGGTGTTGCGGTGGGAGGCCACATTCATAATCCACCCTGTCCACATCCACTGCCACGAGGTTTGGGGTTCTCCCACCCCAGGAGAGGGCAGCAGGGGGAGGAGCACCAGGGGCTTGGATTGCTTCCTCCTGATTTATATTTTGAGAACATTTCAATGGATCAAGGTGTCAGATCTATAGTGCTGCCAGGAAACACCATTTTCTTTTAACAAGCAGAGAGCAGCAGGTCATTTCATCTCCTTTATATACCTGCTCTGCTCCTCCAGCGGTGGGGCAGGACTGCACCTTCCCAGGCAGCAGCACCTCTCTTCTCCTGTCAGCGTGGCTCTAGCAGCCCTTTCCCCCTCACTAGGAGGGTATATGCCAGCACAGTCCCTTCCTGGCAGCTTCTGGGGATCCACACACGCCTACACATTCCCACGGGTGTTTCCTTCTCTGGAGCTGCTCCACGCCACCATGGTCTCACACAAGTACCAGTAGCTGCTTCCAAGCACTTGGGCTTCTCATGACAGACTTGTGAGTGGCTTCCCCATCACAGCAACACTCTAGAAAGGGATCCAAAGACGTGTTTTTGGATCCCTTCTGGATCCAAAGGCTTTGCTTTTGGTTTCCAAGCCTGCAAGCCTGGCTTGGCTCGCAAGCAGAGCATTATACCCAGCCACCAGAGCTAGACGCTTCACACTGGCTCCCAGAGTGAGCCAAAATCCTCCTGCAGCCCCATGAGAGCCTGGTGCCTTCCCAGGCAGCAAGGACCACAAGATTCTTAGTGCAACCATGGGGGTCACCAGCCCCAAACCCCAGCCCCAAAGGACCTGGGCAGGCAGAAGCATCACAAGAAGAGGCTGTGTGAGCCCCAGCATGGCTGTGGTCTGTGGGGTGCCCCCGGCCCCTGGGAGCTGGCTGGCACAGACCACTGTGTAAATCACTGCGTGACTGGGGAGGAACGAGATGGCCTTCTCAGGATGCCATCCCACTGCTGGGCATCCAAACCCTTCCTATAAAGCCATCCCTGTTCAAGGAGTCTGGGCTGTTCACAGGAAGAAGCATGCAGGGGAAGAAAGCAGCATGGAAAGGTGAAGTGAAAGTTAATATAGCTGCATAAACGACCTCCGACACCTCACAGGGAGGACGCAGGGAAGTGTAAGGTTGGAAAGTGCTTTTATTTTTTTGCTGAAAAGCAAAGCTCTCTGCTACTTTTTTCAAAGCACTGGAGTATATTCTGACTCCCTCAGGACGTTCCCTCACAACCTCTGGCATTTCCCACGCTCTCTCTCCAAAGATGCTGTTTAATCCCATGCTGTGGATATTTCGACAGTGCTGTTTGGCCAGCACTGAGACCACTACAGCAAGGACAGCTGTGGCCAGGGAGGGAGGTCAGGCTGCAAGCAGCATCCCCTGCCAGCATCCCCTGGGCCTGATGCCCATTAGCCTTTCCTTTTACCCAGTTGGTCACAGCAATGCTGGAAGTCAGCATTCAAGCCATGCTTTGGCATTTCCCAGCTGCTGCTGCTCAGGGAAATCACCCTAACGTGTGTTATCATGGCAGGGCTGGGTGCCCATGCTGCCTTCCCTGGACCCAGGCAAAGGAGAGAAGGAGAGATTCAAGTGTTCAGAGAGATTCCCCACTGAGAGAACAAGTCCTGGCTCTTGGGGCACTTACATTCAGCAAAAAAAATAGGGGGAAAAAGAGCATGTTTACAAATATATATATTCATATCTATATGTATGCCATTATGCTAAGTCATGGTGAGACAAAGTGGATCAGCTACAGTCTTGACATGCTAAAATTAAGTTTTATGTAAAATAAGTATTTTCTTCATGTAGGGCATGTTGGTATTAAAATTTATTTTCATCCTGACTTGTATTACTGCTTGATATGATTGGGCAAAGCCCAGGGCACATGCATATCGTTTCCATTCGTAACATATACATGGATTCATGACCTAGCTACCAAGCTGAATTGCCTTGCAATCTTTTTGCCACTGCAGAAAGCTTAATAACCATATAAGTCTCAGAGCAAAAAGAGACCCCGTGTATTTGCTCTGCAAGAAGAGCACTTGAATGGAGTTGTAGGATGCAGAGAAAGCATCACACAAACTGCCTAACATTCATTACCCACGTGAGCTCATTTCTACAAGCAGGTTCCATGGTGTCCATGGGACTAACAGTGGATGCCAGAGCAGCAAATGTCAGTGGAGTGGTTGTATACGCTTCAGGACAGCCCCTGACTTTCCCAGAAAAGAAAAGAAAAGCCAGTGAGCTTATTTACTCCAACTCTTTAACCAAATGCCTTTGGCAAAGGCACTTCACTGTTATGAAGAAAGCATAAATTGAATGTTTACAAACGTGTACGTGAGAGCCCCCATGCTCCTGCAGGAACAGAAATACTCTTACCATCAACAGGCGGAAACACTGAGCTTAATAATGACTTTTATGTCCCCTGGGGCTTTCCTGACACAGTGAGGAATGAATGCATCCTTGAATTAATGCATCCCTGCTGCAGCTCAGGTGCAGGGCTGGGAACAGTGAGAGCCCAGGGGTCGCTGTCATGGGAATACAGCATTTATTTCATGGAAACAAAAGTTTCATCACTAACAGCAGCCAGGGAACAGCAGCCCATGGAGAGCAAGAAGAGGAGGCATGAACAGAAGGGGAAGAAGTACCTGCTTAACTGCATAGAATGGGAGAACAGGCATAGTTGGGTTCCTGTTGCAAAGAAGTAGGGACGACAGGAAAGACACCGTGTGCATCTGGGACACTGCTGAGAAACAGCCCTCCTTGAGGAGACCTCCTCCTGTCCTTAGAGAAAAAACTCCTGACAAAAGGTGGGAAAGTCACAGCTAGCTAAGGAGAAGGAAGATGTGGGTTTATAGAAAGCTTTTCTCAGGGGGAGAGAGAGATCAGTGAGGACTGGCTTAAAGTCCTGGGTTTCTAGGGTCAAGGCTGAGCTCTGACACCCTGATGCAAGCAAGTAGACAAGGATGCATTCACTGAAAGAGCCTGACCAGGTATTTGGAGAAATAGGGACCACTGGCCCCCCTAAGAGACCAGGTAGTTTTGTAATGAAAGGACCACGCTGAGGTTGTGCTATACGTCTCTCTGAGAGTCATTTTGGAGCATCGCTGCTGGAGACAGCACTGCTGCTGAGACTGATAAGAGCTTTGCAAGAGGCTGCTTTCCAGGTGGAGGCTGAGATGCAGATGTTCAAATCGGCTCTGCTTGGATGTGGCTGGAGCAGCCTTTTTATGTGCCACTTATGGAACTGACATGAAGAGATGCTGCTTTTTTTTTTTGCTCTTTAAGAAGAAATAATGTTATTAAAAAGCCAGCTGTAGAAACTAAACTTCTACTGGACACTAGTGGAGCAATCACACTGGCTTCAGTATAATTAAAGAGAAAGATATGAAAAACAGACTGGTGATGAGGGCTTCATCCCAAAGAGGAAAAAATGGATGAAGGAATTTCCATCCTCCTACACGTGGGTACTTTTGGCCCCTTTGCATTATTCCCAAGGAGATCAGGATGCAGCACGCAGTGCACCAACGCTGTGGGCTCTACAACCCCAGAAGCCCTCAGCCCAGAGCCCTGCTGTCACCTTCCATGTCCCCTTCCCCAACCACCCCACTGTCCTGGGGCTGGGGACTGCCTGCAGGGCACCTCACCCTTGTTTCTCAGCTCCCCAGGAACACGTAAGCACCACTTCATCTCATATACGTGGCTTTTTAAAACCATACGTGGCATTCCCTTACAACTGTCAGCATCGACCTTCATGGCTGCCATGGTGATGAGCACCACAGAGAAGCCTATAAATAACATCAGTGTGCCACACGCTGGCCCTTTTACGAGCCCCACTCTTTTTGATTTACTTATATGCAAGATATTTTACAGGACAACCCAATTAAGCTTGACAGCCGGCTGACGATGAATTCCTGCCCAGCGACGACTTGCAAACACTTTTTTTAAACCTGGTAATGCAGGAGACCAGTTGAAGCTACTGGTAGGATTTTGCATTACCTTATGACCTTTACAACAACCACTGAAGAACACCCCAGTGCAAGAGATGGGCAGAGTTCACCCCATCCAGTGCCAAGCAGCAGCACAACTCCAGACTGCACCACGCTGCAAGTTTTAAGAGGGTTCCTTAATTCCCCCACTGCATGTATAGGGCAGCCTCTCAGGAACAGGGTCTCACTGAGTATTGGGGATGCTACAAGAACATTGCATGCCTGATTTTGTCTATGACTTGATTTGACCAGGTTGCTCTGCTGTCAATGTAATGCAAAAGCGTGGTCAGCCATGCTGCGCTGTACAGTGGCCATGAATTTTGTAGGAGAACACCATGGAACCAAAAGGCCTTAATCAGGGTGGCATGAGTACCCACTGTGGATCCAAACTCAGACCCTTTTCCTCAGCTGGACTGCTCACCTGGGCTTCCACCATACCTTCCCCACCCAGCATCCACCATAACTAATGGCTCACTTGACAGTTTTCATCTGATACCTCTGTCATTCCACCAGTAATTCCCATATTACAGATGGGCAACAGAGAAAAAAAACACCAGAGGACCCAGGGCTTGCATGGTATGTCTCTTTCTGCCCCTGATTAGTCATACCTGCTCTGGAAAAACCTCTTTCACTCTCTGTGCCCACTTCCACTTTCTCTCCCAAACAAATAAATGGCTGTGAAAGACAACCCTCATTCTAGAGCTACTTGAGCTGGATGGCTTTCCCAGTCTGATGGGATCTTTCTTACCGTCTCCTGGCACGCTCCTCTACTGCCAAGCCAGGGGGGAACATCCCCGGCAGAGACAGATGAAAAACAAGGTTATTCACTGTGGGAATTACTGAAGTTGCTTTCTATGTTGCTCTCTGTGCAAAGCAGCACTCAGATTCTGCCCCAGCTCTCTGGGGAGGCAGGGGGAAGATAGTCCCCATGGCACACAGGATAAAACACGGGCTCCTCACTTTACAAATCAACACAACAGCATTTTTACAGCTCTTTTCAGCTGGAGCCCAGAACTGAATTTTAGGCCCCAATACCCATTTTCAGATTTTTGATATCAAACGATTTAACAATATTGAGGAAGGCAAGGGCCTCATAAAATCCCATTCAGTCACTTGAAAACCCAATTTCCCCACAATTTTTCAAATAGAGAAAGTTTTGATCAGCTGCGTTTTGATGTTGAGCTGACACCTGAACCCAGGTGGCTGGAAGGTTAATGAGGAGAAATGAGTCCCAAGAGTCACCTAAACTGCCCAAGCTCTGTGATTACTTGGCTTTAGGTTTATAAATTCCCCCAAATCCACATTACAGCTGCCAGTTCTACCCTCTCCTTCAGCATTTTCTCCATTTTGTCTGCTGCATTTTATTCTGCTCTTTCTTCCCTCTTTCCTGCATTGTTTTATTTTATCTTTGCCATGAAACTCGAGCACAATGCAACTTTGCAAAGTTCTTTTGCAGCTATAAATTTCCTATACTCCCCCTGCTAGACTTGGGTGCAAAGGAGGAGCTCAAAGCAATGCTACTCTTATGAAATTCCCATCAATTTGCAGCAAGATCTGTGTAGGACTGCAAGGATTCATTGCTAAAGCCTGCTTACACAGGAGGACAAGTTAATTAGAAGGCGATTAAGTCCCACCATGACCTCCATCCTGAGTGAGGGAGGCACAAGCACTGCCCAAGGTCTAAGGGCACACAGTACTACATGAGGTGAAAAATTGTGCTGATTATTAGTTTGGATGAGTTGTGCAGCTGCAGAGAAACTGGGAAGATCAGAAAAGCCAAGAAATCAAAAGAGAAACCAAAGAAAACATGAGATTGATTTCTATCAGGGAAATGAGAGCTGAACAAGTCAGTGATTATATCACTGGAACTGCAGAGGGATGGGGAGGAGTGGAAAGAAGAAGATTCCTTTCCTGGGGAGCCCGAGGTGCTTGCTGCTGTGCTGCATCCTGAAAACCAGCAGTCACGCTCCACGTAATTTAAGATACATCAGGGGAATTCAAACAAGAGTAAACCAGAAGCCAGATATTTTGCAAAGGGATTAAAAGAAAGCTTTAAAATAGAAGCCAACAGCTCCACAGGTAAACTAATTATGTGGAAGCTGCCCAGGAAAAGAACATGTAGCAGCAGCATGAACTTTGGTATCACCACTGGTGAGCAGTACTAGCAGTCTGAGGAGCCACAGTGCTGGCATGAAGCTGGCACAGGGCAAGGGGAAATGTCAGTAGGCAGAACCACGACACAGCAGGTTCTCCTGCAAATGCAGAAAACCAGGGAAGATGTTGCCTGCCAGGACCTTGCTCACTGAGGCAAACTTCAGCAGGAGCTTAAAATCCAGCTCTAGAAGACAATCACAAGGTTACAGCCTGCAGCAGCGAGCAGGAGACATAGATCTTGCCCAGCCTTAGAATGAGGAAAGCTTGCACATCTACAGGAATTTCTTGTGCTTTTTAAATGCAGGCACACAAGTCCACAAGGGTCAACCCAGGCTGTCCTAACTTTAATAACATAAGAACTCAGGATCTTTATTATTAAAGTTGCTATCACTTTAACCCAGCCATGTAAATGATGGGCAAGGGCAGGAGTTGGCTATAAAAGACCAAACCTGCATCGCCTGGTTTTGCTGCTGTTGCAGGAACGAACCCACAGGGAAAAGAAAAGCCATCCCAGGGCAGTAGCAGTGGCAGCTGGAGCTATTTGCTAATTGCTAAGGACAACCAGCGACCTGCCATTTGTTTGCTGCCCTCCTGGGTCTGGTGTGTGGGAAGGGTGAGGGCACGCTCACACACTGCCTGGTTTGCAACCAGCATGGGGGCAAAAGTTCAGCTGGAATGCCTGAGGTGGGAAAACGCAGCCAAATACAAGGATTAATAATGCAGCTTTCTTCTTAACTGGAGGCACTAGCAAGACTCGAGACGTGCTTGCCTAAACAGGTAATGCCATGAACCAGTTAATGGGGCTGGTCCAAAAGCAACTACCCAGACCCTGTAACATGCTGGAGAGTAAGCAAGGCCGGAGTGCCCCTGGCACACACAGCCCCTGCTCCCAGCTATTCCAACAGACAGGATGTAAACACCAGGAGTGCAGCATGGTCTGACAATGCACGTCCCCATCTACTTGTGCAACAGTCATTGCAGTGGTGGGACTCGGAGAGACTTCTTTCATTTGGGGGCCCACAGTGTTTCTTTGACCCTTCCAGCCCTGAGACCATGAGAAGTTTGCATGTTTCCAGGGTACTCATCTGTTTGCTCCCTCCAGCCTCACAACCCAAGGAAGAACCACTTGGTCCCAGAGAAGCTGAGGATTTGTCTCCTCAGTGGGTGCAGGGACCTGGATCTGCTTCCAGATGCTTCCTCTGGGGGAAGGGAAAGGTGTGACGGGCTCGTGGGAAAGGATGAAGTTTCCCTTATGTATCCCAAGCATCAAACCCACACTCAAAGCAGGCTCTTTGTAGATGCTCTGCACAGCGGGGCTCTCACATGGGTTTGTCTGCAGAGCTGTCACAGTCTGAGCCTCAGTTTTGCAGCCAGATTTTTGCATTCTGTGCTGATTTCCCAAGGGTCTTCATTTGGACTTATCATCCCCACAGGGATCAATAGGACTGCAGCTGCTGTCCTAGCATCTGCAGCCAGCTTTGCTGAGCAGCAGTGTGGTCTGCTGGATAAAGCAGGGGCTGTGAGCCAGCAGCACCAAAAGCCAGCCTAGCCCTGCCAGGAGCCTCTGCCGAGGGCTCAGTCAAGCTGATCAGTGTCTTCAGAGACATCTAAGGCATGTCCCAGCCGGGTATTAACACTGGTGACCTCGTGTCTGCCTGATGATCAGGGAAAGCACTGAGAAGCCCTGTGGGTACTGCAGGCAGAAGAGATCAGGCGATGGTCCACTCCCTCCACATCCCACCCCAGCCCTTCCCTCTGCAGTTGGCTCTGACTTGTGGAGATGAATGCTGAAAGCCTACAGCATCCATGGCCAGGATCAAGTGAGAGGAATGTAAGTAAAATAGGACTGTAGGCCTATGTCATGGCAGTGGGGAGGTGGCTGGAGGCATGTCCTCTGCCTCAGCTCCATGCTTTGGGAGATGCCTGGGAAGAAGTCCTTCTGTGGAGAAGATTAGCAGAGCCTTTCCAATATCCCTGAGAGCTTCTGGCCTTTGCCAACCTCTTCTTTCTAAAAATCCTTTGGAACTACAGGTCCAACATCAGGCTGGAACAGACCCATAAGTGTGGGGTAAAATCTTCTACAGCATCAGCTGCATTCCCTTTCATGGTGATCCTTTGATCTGCAACTGATGCATGCTTTTGTGTTTTGAGACCTTCCAAACGTCTGTATTAATGTCAGGTATAACCTACCTGCCAGGTATAACCTACCTCTCTTCCTTCACTCTTTGCTCTGTGGTCAGTGTGCTCAGATGTGCAATACAGGCATTGCCCAGCACACAGATTCAAGCCTGATTAGCAGCAGCAAAAGCTCTGTTAATATTATAATGATGCCATCTCAGTCCCTTTGATCTGGAGGCGCTAGACCCATAGGAAAGCACCCTTGCCTCTCTGATCACTGCACAACAATCTCAACAGCATCTCTTTTGGCTGCTGCTGGAGCCAGGCCTGATCCACCAAGCACATTTCACTCTTACATGGTCCCTCAGCTGTAATAAAGCTCCAGGGGAAAAATTAAGGCTGCACTTTGTCAGGTGTCTGTGTATGCAGTGATGGATTCTGCATCTAGTTATTAACCTCTTGAAAAAGTGCAGTGTTATCTTGTATGGAAGTAATATTAGGTTAAACAGCTGTTGATAACTTATCTCCCATTATCAGCAACTTCATTCAAGGCCAATATTTACTCACATCCAAGAAGAGTTGCTATATTCCCAATGGCATTCTTTATAGAGTCAAATGAGAGCAATTTTTAATAGATCTTAGGTACTTAGGGGCCCATGTTACCCAAGTGCCACCTAATCCTGAATGCAGGAGGCAAGAAAACTCTGCAGGGCAGGGACACAGCCTAGACATGGCACACAATCTGCGGAGGAAACCTAATTTGGAGGGGGGAACCTAACCTGGGAGAGGAAACCTAACTTGGGGAGCATCTCCTGCAGACACAAAGGTGCTGACCCATATTTCCCAACTCCTGCCTCCTACCCAACCACCTCCCATGCTGCTTCTTCCCATTCTTCCTCCCTCAGAAGGCAGATAAGCCATGGCTAGCAGGTCCTACAGGTCTCAACCATTGGTGTGACTCTTTCCCTCCCTTTTTTCATCCTCTAATGACAGCCCTTCACCCAGGGGATCAGAAGAGACATCCCCTTTCAATTTACTCCATCATTCAGACTAGTGTAGGCAGGTTCCTCTTAGATGAAAAAAATAAGTCTTTGTGCCTTCACTGTGGACACTGTCAAGATAGTGTCAGTGGTTTGCTTCATGGTATTTTTCCAGGGAGTCCATTCCCTTCTTTATTACTTCTACTGATGCTGTAACAATATTGTAAAGCCTTAGGCAGGGACTGAGACCCTGCTGTGCTGGACATAGCAGAAGCAGAGATCAGAGAACAGATTTTGCATCCAAAAAACTGAGATCCCTCCAGTACAACTTCTCCCACCACTATTTATGGGACTGGGATGGGGACTAGGTGTTTTGGGATCTGATCCCAGGCATTTTCCACACACACAGGCACTGCCATGCACACACAGCAGAGCCCCTGCTGGCCCTGCCTGAAGTAACCAGGTGAGAAGGCAGTTTCCCAGTGAGCTATACAGCCTGGGCTCCACTCACCACCTCTCCTCCACCACCAATCCACACTGCAATAAGAAACTGGGCCTTGGTGATCACTGGGCTGTTTTATGATGCCACTGAAGTTGGTGGAGTCAACAGAGCTGAACCCCTGATCTGTAAGCAAGCAGCAGTCCTTGGAATGCCCAAGGGCTGGCAAGAGACCACAGCTAATGCTTAGTCTAAGCTGTAAGTGGCAGGTACATTGTAAGTATGTCCCCTGACTCAGTATCCGACTGTGGTGGGTTTATAGCCTTTGATATTGTTACATTAATCATAAGGAATCTCCCAGTTCCTTGGAAATACGGTGACGAGCTCTCCAGGGCTGGTTTCAGTAGTTTTATTCCTAGGTAATAGCCCTCTCCCTCATTTATAGCTATGTCTAGACACAAAGCGAGGGTAGTGCTATAAACACTTGATGGAAAAACCCTGTCTACCTCCTAATTCCTGCATTTCACATCCCAACTGTGCACTGAGAGCACGGGTATAAAGTTTGTGCTCACACACCTTCCTGTGCCACCAGCTCTGCATGACAGCAGCTTGCTGTCCCCAGCCCTGGAGCACAGCTGGTCCCCAGGGGCAACTCAGAGGGCTCCCAGGGACAGGAGGCTATTTGTTCAATCTATAATCTACCTCAAGAAAATGGCCAAGTGGGAAGGAAAGAAGGAAGGAGTGCTGCGAATCCTTTTGGGAAGATGCAGCTCTGCTCCTGGTGGCATTTCTCAGCACTGCCCTTCCAGGCAACCTCTGACAATGCAGGACAACATGAAGAGGAAGAAATCAAACTGACACATAAACAAGAGGGAAGAAAGGAGTTATTTAACTCTTTGTTGGGGTATGCTAACTATTAATCAAACCCAAGAAAATTAACATAGTGGGAGGAAATCCTATAATGTTCAAGACCTCTGTGGATGTCAAAAAAGCATTTACTAAGTTTAAATACTGTGCTTAATGCACCCGTAGTTCCAGTGGCACCACCCAAGTTCTACCTTGCACAGTGGGATTCTGTCTACCTATTTTACATCTCCCCAGGGCACTCAAAATAACTGAGGCCTCTGAGGCAGACACAGGCAGGTGAGAGTGGCTGACTGGGGAGAAAATCTGCTTAAGCCTGGGGATGACCCAAAGTCACTGAGATTGGGCACATCACAGGGAAGGAGAATTAAACCACAACTTCTATGGGAGATGATGGTGTTGCTGCCTGGGACCAAGCACACAAGGGAAAGGGGCTTGGGAAGGGGCTTATTAACAACTTCACATCTCAGCCATGGCATCATACAATCATGGAATTGTTTAGGTTGGAACACTGCTAAGATCTGGCGCCCAACCACTAAATGAACACTGCCAAATCCACCACTAAACCATGTCTCTAGGTGCCCCACCTATGCATCTTCAAATCCCTCCAGGGAGGTGACTCAACCACTTCCCTGGGCAATATGTTCCAATGCTTGACAACCCTTTCAGTGAAGACATTTTTCTTGATACCCAACCCAAACCTCCCCTGGCAAACCTTGAGGTCATTTCCTCCTCCTTTCAGGTGCTTGTAGAGAGAAATAAGGTCTCTCTANCTTCACATCTCAGCCATGGCATCATACAATCATGGAATTGTTTAGGTTGGAACACTGCTAAGATCTGGCGCCCAACCACTAAATGAACACTGCCAAATCCACCACTAAACCATGTCTCTAGGTGCCCCACCTATGCATCTTCAAATCCCTCCAGGGAGGTGACTCAACCACTTCCCTGGGCAATATGTTCCAATGCTTGACAACCCTTTCAGTGAAGACATTTTTCTTGATACCCAACCCAAACCTCCCCTGGCAAACCTTGAGGTCATTTCCTCCTCCTTTCAGGTGCTTGTAGAGAGAAATAAGGTCTCTCTAAGTCTCCTTTTCTTCAGGCTAAACACCCCAAGCTCCCTCAGCTGCTCCTCCTCTGACTTGTGCTTCAGACCCTTCACCAGCTTTATTGCCCTTCTTCAGGCATACTTCAGCACCTTGATGTCCTTCTTGGAGTGAGGTGCCCAAAAGTGAACCCAGACAAAGAGAAGAGGCAGTCAGGGACTGATGCCAAGTGAGCTGGTGACCTGCCTGGGGTGACTAGCAGCAAAGGTGGTGATGCTAGTTGTTGTTGATTATTTTCCGGCTCTTGTGTGTATTCATGCACTGCACAGCACTTGGAGCCTTCAAGATGAAAGGTACTTTCACCAGCACTTCAGTGGCTTGTTTCCTATTATAGGTCTGGTTTTGACACTCCCCCACCCTCTTATCTAACTTTCTCTACAAAGCTCTTCTCACTTTTTCATCTTTCTTCTGTGGTCCCTAGCCAAGGGAAAAACAAAACAACAAAACCAAAAACAAAACCATATTTATTTCCTTTTTGGAAAGCTTGAGATTAATCAGACACAGTGATCTGGAGACAGGAGACTTTCACAAAGGTGATTCTTTAAGAAAGAAGTCTACATATTTTGCTGTAAACTCCTCTCTTCAAAATGGCTTGGCACTCAAGGAAAAAAGGCCTTTGTTTTTTCGGGTTTTGTTTTTAACGAGCCTAGTGGATGTTTTAATTAAGTTGGATAGAAATTTTCACAGTTACTTGATGTGAAAATGTGAGCCTATAAGAGCTGCCTTTGATGCTTGAGTTATGTTTTAAACACTTGATGAGTCCTGCAGAGCTGTTAATCCTTTTAGCATAGCTAATAGCTATTGCTAGAGTGCTCATGAAATCCTGTTTTATTTGTGTCTCTGCTGGGCTGGAAGCTTCCTCCAGAACAGCAGCAGTCCACCCTGGAGCTGTTTGCAGTGCCCAGCCCCAGCAGAACCCATACACCACTATGGAACACCTGGGGACCCCAGTGCTAGTGCATTTGAGATGGGAGCCACAGGAGTCTTCCTGCACATCTAAACAGGGTGATGTTGGACAGCTCCAGCATCCACTTGCAGGAACATGTACATCCTGGTGGCATTCCTGAGTTGTGCCAGGGGGAGGTCAGAGGAATTTATGAGTGTCCTGTTTGCCCCTCCCTCTTCAGTCACCCTCCCGCAAGAAGAGCTCAGAAATGATCCCAACCCTACACTCAATAGTGAGGCACACCGCAGTCTGTGTGTGCCATCCTCTGCTGTGTTCAGTGTTGCTACCTTAAAGTAAGACCTTTAATTCTCAAATATTTTGAGTTCAGCTCTCTTCAGATTTGGAGAGCCACCCCACACCTTGTAAACAGGCTTTCCTTTGCTCTGCAGCTCTGGATTTGCTTGAAGGATAGGTATCAAACTGACTTTGGGGAAATGCAAATGCCTTCCACAAAGGATGCTGCAGGGAGAGATGAAAGCCAACTCCATTTGCATTAGTTCTGTAACTCTGGATGTTTTCCCTCTCCCGTTTAGACTGGAGTTCACACACACACACACACACACACGCACGCACCCTGAGGTATTTTGCCACTCTGAGCTATTTGTTGCCAGCAGCTCCTCCCAGGAGTTTTGAAGAAATCCCCATTTACACACAGAGCTACTTGTCAGGGCACCAGCAGCTGCACAGGCAAAGGGAGCACCCCAGGAGCTGCAATCCAGCAGAGACCTGCTGTGGCCTTTTGGGCCAGCGCCAGCTTGCTCTGTACCCCTATGCACAAAGGAAGATAGCCCAAGCCTGCAGCAGGACCCTCCTGCCACCACCCCATGGCAGGATTACAGTCGCAGCAGCTACAAGAAAACTGGCAAGATGATGAGCTCCAACAGAGTGTTCGGGCTGTGCTTTTAGGTAGCCCATAGCATAACAGCAATCCAGCAGCTTGTTAAAGCAGAAAAACAGACACAGGAAAACACTCTCTCTCTGCATCCATGTGCTAAATAACAGAATAAGCAGGGCTGTCTCCCAGGTCGGTATGTGTACTCAGCGCTCCTGGGGATGGATATCCACCCCACCGCTGCATCTCTACAGCAAGGGCTCAGATCCTCCACTGGATTTCCTCTGAAGAGCTCCTTGGAATGCCTGCAGTGCACAGCAAGGCACCCAGAGCCAGATGGGGACACAGGAAAGCAGCACTGGAGACTCAGCTCCAGACCACAGCTCCAACTGAGACACTGTGCCAAGCCACGCTCGCTTCCTCAGCTCACTGCTCTGAGGAAGCACCTCTCAGCTCCTCAGTTCCTCAGCTTACCGCTCCTCCACCATTTGCACAGCTTTTTGTATCTTCTATTATTTTCTAAATGGAGCAGGGGGATCCTTCTCTGATAGCAACCAGAGGAGTTTAGGAACAGTGATGCTCAGGCAGCCTTTGAAGTCACTGAAGTAAACTCAACAGGGCTGGAAATCCTCATACTGCTAGTGTCCTAACCAGAGGTGTTTTTCTGTAAAACTGGCTTAAACAAGCAGCCAAACATCTGTTTTCATTCTGACAGCAATAGCTTTGAAATGGGAAGCAGATAAAAACCCAGGGAAACAGATAAAAACCCGGTTTACATTCAGCCCGATCTACGGTTGGTTGCAGCAAAACCTGTAGAGAGCCCTAAAATTGCAGGATCTGTGCTTATTTCATCTTATGTCAGCAATGCTCGGGAGAAGGGGATTTCTGAAGGAGGATTTTGCACGCAGTGATCAGACTCTTGCACTCACATCCATTCTTGCAGGTAAACCCAGAGCACCCTCTGCACACAACAGGCACCCAAGGGAGAAGCCAAGTGCTACCTGTGATATGTGGCTACGGGGTGGACATCCCACAGCCTGAATACAGCCCGGCACAGCATCAGCATTGGCAGATTAAGGAGCTACCCAGGACCCACGGGGTTCAGTAAGCTTGGAAGATGTGGAGGGCATGGTATCAGGACTGGACATTCCTGTGAGCCCATGTGAAGGTGGCTCACAATTAGAGCCATCCAGACCCTGTGCATAAACCACCACGGGTCATCTAAACCTTCATGCCAGCTGCCCAACGAGAAGTATGACAGTGGCATGTCTGGAGCAGGGACTCCAGATCTGACCTCCCTCCAGATTAGGAGCACAGGATCTCGCTCTCCAAGCGATGGACCGAGCTGAGTGCACCTTCCGAAGGGCAGAGCCGCAGATCAATATCCCACGCCCAAGGGAAGTCACAGCTCAGCTGCACAGCCCATCGGCACGATGGTGACAGTCTGCCACCGTACAGGAAAAAGAAGGAAAAGGCTACAAGCAGGGATCTTCCACGCACCGGAATGCCCTCCCAGTAAAATCCACACCTAACACCCCCTGCGAGGCAGGACCTGAAGAAGCACCCATGTCCTCCAGTGCATATAAGGTCTGCAGGTGGGCAGTGCCTCTGCTATTGGGATAAGAGAGGGAAACATATTCAGCATCCCCAGGGAGACCCGATCTCCTCCTCGTGCCCCTGGCTGCTGGCTGTGCCACCTCTCCCACAGGCTGTGACACCTCTCCCACTTGCTTTCTCAGGTCGCCTGCAAAGGGGACATGTTTCCAGGGCGGAGATGGGAACATCCCGAGCCACCCAGCACTCAGCCCTGCTGCCAGAAGGTTGGAGGGAGTTCCTGTTCCCTGCGGAGAACGGAGCTCCAGTACGGAGCTCCCTCCCATTCCCTGGCCAAGGCCTAGCGGAGAGCATCCCCAGGAGCGAGAGGGACCCCGCGGGGCGAGGCGCCCGCACCCTGCGCAGCAGGAGGCTCCGGGCATGCCCTTTGGGAATCCCCCGTCCCACGGGTCTCTCCCGGGACTCCCTCCCTGCGTGGAGGTTCTCCGCAGCCAAGTTTGGTCCAAGAGCAGCAGAGGTTCCTGGCGCACCATCCCGAGCAGCTGCCCCGCCGGGGGGTGAAGCGGTGCGGGGCTCGGCGGGGACTGAGGGCAGGGCGAGCGGCAGAAAAGGGGGCGCAGCCCGGGGCAGCCCCATCCCTGCAGCACCCGGTGGCGGGGCCGGGAAGGGGGAGCCCGTCCCCGGTAGGACCGCAACGGGGAAACTTGTGCCGCGTCCGGAGCTCGGTAACGCGGCGGCGGAGGAGGAGGGATGCTGGGCACCGCGCCGCGCGGGCGGCGGGGCCCCGGGGCTGCTGTACCTGCTGGACAGCTCCGGAGGCTGCGGTCCGCGCCGTAAATCCGAGCGCCGGCTGCGCTGCCCGGTGCGGTGCCCGGTGCGGTGCCCGGTGCGGTGCCGGGAGCGCTGCCCGGTGCGATGCCGGTGAAGGGTGCGGTGCCGGGTGCGGTGCCCGGTGCGGTGCCGGGTTTGGTGCCCGGTGCGGTGCCCGGTGCGGTGCCGGG